>VYZX01026603.1:40092-288138 GCA_013401335.1 Brachypteracias leptosomus
CGGGGCGCGAGCAGCTCGCGCGCCTCTCCGGCAGCTTGGGTGGGCTGTGGAAGGGCGCAGGGTGCCGGCGCCCCCTGGCGGCCGGAAGGGGACGCCGCAGGCGCGGGGGCTGCTTCGGCTGCTGCAGCGGCGGCGTGGACAGGCACGTCACGCCGGGACGGGAGCGGAGGGGATCGTTGTGCCGAGTGTGGCCCGCCTGCCCCGCCTCCAGGGGCTGTCGGCTGGCCGGCGGAGGCGAGTAGCGCGCGCTTCCGCCCACAGTGCGGCCGCGTCTCCCGTTAGCGCAGCAGGCCCCGGGGGGGGGAACCGGCGGGTCTGCTGCTCCCGGCACAGGGGGAGAGCGTCTGCACCGGGGGGGAACTTCCCCACGCCCCTTCCGCTGCCGCTCCTAGGGCCGCCGTTCAGGGAAAGGCACGGGCTCGGTGGTGGCGGCGGCGCTTGTGGCGGGATCCGCCCCACGCTCCTGAAGGACCCCCCCCAGAGCCGGGCCTGCGCTAGGCCATCCCTGCAGCCTCCCCCACCCGCCCGCGGGGGGATTGGCGGGTTGGCGGCCCAGCCCTGTCCTCGCCCTGGCTGGGTCCCGATAGCGGAAGGTTGGCTAAGCTGGGTTCAGGCCTCACCAGTCTCACGCTGGAAGGTATTTCTCCCGCAAAAAAAGGTCCTGCTTGTTCCCCTCACTTGTATGGGAGTAACGCACACTGGCTCCTCACATGTGAGTCTGCATTTTTAATTGACCAGGTTTCTAAAAGAAATGCAATGGTGCTACCTGCTCTTCCTTGGTAACTTTAAAATCCAGTGGCCATTTCAGCCCAGTTTGAGGAACACCTCAACAATATGGTGTTACAAGTTTCATTAGAAAGCACAGCAGTGAGGTATCATGAGAGCCCAAGATAACTTGCTTTCTGGCACCAGCCAGCATGCTCCCATGCCAAACCAGGCACAGCACGTGCGGAACCTTCTCCAATTCTTCCCCAGTTACAGCTTATGGAAGAGCAGTGGGGATACTGTAAAGTGCCTCTGTGGGGAGGCTGGGAAGAAGGAAAGGCCAGTTATGGGAAAAGACATAGGATATATGGGGATCCTTGCACAGGGAAGTAGGTGTTATTGTGGTATGGGAATACAGGGGAAATAAGACACAAATCTTTAGAAAACCGTGCCTTATTAGCTGTGCTATTTACAGAAAACTGTTACTAAGTTACTTGTTCTAATTCTGGTTTATGAAGTGTGTTTTATAAATAGAAAATAGCCCCAGTTCTACAACTGTATCCACTTAGATCTTCTAGGAGTCCCCACTGATACTGGGCAAAACTCCAGTTTGGCTAGGAGCACATCAGTCTACCCACATGGACTCAGTTCCAGGGATGAAGGTCTCCATGTCTCTCTCTCTAAAAAAAGTGCTTAGGTGGAACCTTCTTTCTCCACCTGCATTGAGAGAGCAGAGGAACAGTTGTTCTGTGAAAAATGTTAAATTTCAAGTATTTTTGTGCTCTGCGCTGTGTGATAAACCCAGGGCCTTTATGAATGTCCTGACTTTCCCCCATAGATAGTTACATACTGCTCAAAGTATCCAGGAAGGATAAGGAAGTTAAGTTCAGGTCTACCCTGATCAGCTGTCCATCATCTGTTTTAGCTAGTTTTCTTCATTTCACTTGGAAAAATACAAAACCCCTCCTAGTACCTTCATGAGAAAACTCCAAATATTTGGCTTTCACTCAATATTTTAATGAAACTCCTCTTCAAAATGTGGGTGTTGCCTGCCAGAGGGAAGCACTAACTAGAGTTTTGACCAGCTGTAACCTGTTCAAATTTTAGAGATATTGTGGCTGGCCACTTTCTGTCTAATTTTCATCAACAATTATATTACCTGGGAAAAAAAAAGGCTCTGAAAAATACCTTGTTCAGAAAAATTGTGTTATTTAAAATAAATAAATTTTTCAGTTTTGCTGAGAAACTCCTCTACCAGTCTTGGCCCTTGCCAGTCTGGAGGAAACTAACTGTTAAAAGTACTGTGTGATTGGATGTGTGTATAATTTTTTTTTCTTACAGAGCTATTTCTCTAGGGGGCAGTTGTGGAGCAGAAAGGCAGAAAGACAAGTGGAATAGGGATTAATTTAGGTTTGCAAGAACAGCTTTAAAATGGTTAGTCAATGATTATATTTTATTTCTAAATAGAAGCTGACATATAAGCAAATTATAAGAGGAACCAACAATTATTTAGAGAGGCATGTGGGGACAGCTATTTTGTTTTGTGAAGTAAAGCTAGGGTAAGAGTCAACAGCGAAAAAGCATGAAGTAGCCATACTATACTTTCAGCAAAGATTACATACAATTAGTTAAAAGAGGCCAATATTAGTTTAAGAAGAAACAGAAAAAGGAAAGGAATTAATGTTAAAAAGAGGAAAGTTTAGGAAAAGGGCCAAATTCTAACAGGAGTAAATGATCTTCTCTGTCTTGTAAAGCCCTATCTTGCAATCCATCTGCACCGGCAGGCTCCTGAGCTGGCAGAGAAACATCTTAGGTTATAGTAGCCAGATTGGGAACTGGGTCATATGCTTATTCGTTGTGTAAATATTTACAGGGTGAAGCCTGGCTCAAAGTGTGCTGACTTCAGTAAAAGCATTCTTGCTATCTTCATGGAGTTTGGAATCAAATCTGGGTCTGGGGAGAGAGGTACTGTATGTACAGGCCTGTGTTCAGTGGGACTGTGGTCTTTGCTGGGGCACCTCAGTGAGGTAAGTGTTATTGCTGAGCAACCTTTACCTATAAATCCCGCTTTCTGAGGCAAAATCTGCTCCAGCATACAAGAAGTACATCTGATGTAATTCCAGTAGCTTCAGCACAAAGGAATTTCCAGGGGAAACGTGAGAGGCTTGGTGTCCTGCTACTTGCAGCCTTATATGGGAGACGTGACTGAGCAGTGATTGTGGCTGCTATGGCCTTTGAAGGCTGCTGTCATAAATATAGAACAACTCTGTGTCTCTTATTGTCATAAAAGGCATGCAAAGCCACCGTCTCTCCCCATGCTGACAATTCTGTGTGTTCCTCCTAGTCTCATGTATTACCCAGAGTGGGCTGTCATAGTACCTATAAACATGAGGGCCAACAGAGAGCCAATCTTTTGCTATTCCATGGAGAAAAGAGAGTCTATTGGGAGTCTCTTTTCCCGAGTAACAAGCAATAGGACAAGAGGAAACAGCTTCAAGTTGCGCCAGGGGAGGTTTAGATTGGATATTATGAAAAATTTCTTCACCGAAGTGTTGTCAAGCACTGGAGTAGGCTGCCCAGGGAAGTGGTTGAGTCACCATCCCTTAAGATATATGAAAGATGTGTAGAAGTGGTGCTGAGGGATATAGTTTGTGGTGGGCTTGGCAGTGCTGGGTTAATTGTTGGACTTGATGATATTAAAGGTCTTTTCCAACCTAAATGATTTTATGATGTCTATTCCATTACTGGGTATTCTGCTGGTCAGTAGGTAGTTGTGTCTAAAAGGAAAAGCACTACCAATTGCTTGACTCTACTAGAGCCAAGCTGGTCATAGAGTGAAAGCAGTCTCACCACCCTTATCCCATCTCCAAACAGAGGGGCTCAATAACATGAAGCTGACAACCAGTTGCTGCTCCCTGATTTTCCATACCAGACACCGGCCTGCAACTTCTGTGGCTCTTTTCTGTGGCAGTGGTCCCCAAAAGGCAAATAACCAAGTGAGAATGACTATTTTTTTTCCTTGTCACGCAGTAGGAATATCCTCACTTCTCACTCTGCAGTTCTCCTGGTCAAGGAGCTCCTGGGGAGTCCCTCACCCGGGGTGAATTCAACACAGGTGACTTGTCCAACTCAAGCTCAGTTTTCAGCAGTAAATGCAGAGGTGCTTTTGACTCAGGCAGCACACAGATGAGAATCGGGGGGCGCTGAATTCACCTCAAAGTGTTGTATGGGTTCTCTGGACCTTTTAATACCAGCCCTGTAACTCACAGGTACCCACCCTCACCCCCCAGGTATTTGCCTACGGACAAGCCGTGGAATGCTGGTTTTGTGCAGACCTGCATCATTACCCCCGGGCACACGCAGTGCAACAACCCGGGAGCCGTTCCGGCTGCCACTGGTGCTATTTTACGCGCAAACCCGTGTGTACGCACCCCCCCTCCTGCAGCCTCCTGCAGCCTCCCGCAGCCGGGTAGCGCCGCACCGACCCCCGGCCGAGAGCAGCGGCCATCGCGGTTCGGGTGGGAGGAGGCGGGCTCCGCCTCAGGGTACCCCGGTGCGGCACGGACGCGTCCGTGTCTCCACCTCCCTCCCGGTAGCAGCACCTCACGGGGCGGCGGCGGCACTGCAGGGGAGCCCGGCCGGCGTCTCCCGGCGAGGCGGTGCTGCATTGCGGGCTCAGCCCGCCCGGCCTGCCCCCGGGGCCGCGGCGGACCCCCGGCTCTCCCCCCGCTCCACCCATCCTTGAGCGGTGCGGCGGGATTACACTTAAACAGCCCCCGCCGTTCCGGAGTCAGCCAGAGGGAGCCGAGAGTACACGCTTCTCTGCGGCTTCGCACGTCCCTCGCAGAGTAGAGGTGGTTGGGAACGGCAGAGACACGTTTCACGACTCCTGCAATGCTGTAGTCACACAGACTGCTGTAGCGGTGCCCTAAATATTGACATGTAAAAGCTGCGCGATTATTGCAGTAGTTTCCTGACCGAGCACCATTGTTTCATGGTCACCGGTGAAACGGTTGCTGTAAAATCTCATCTGCAGCGTTCGGTTCTGGCGTTCATAGGTTACATAAGGGCCTGTTGCTACGTACGTGTCCTTTTTAACCACCATGCCCATTTTCGTTAGATCCTAAAGCACAATGCAGTCAGATATTTTTAGGATGAATATGTTTTATTACAATTATAATTAATTAGTTCTGCTGAGTAGAGCTGCTTTTGTTCTTTTGAGAGTGAAAGAAGCTAAAAAAAATTTCTAGCCAGGGATAGAAATTACTGTCTTTCTTGCATGATTTTTAAACATCACAGGAAAAAAAAAAAAGAAACGTCTGCAGGATAATCTTGCAAACAACCTTTTTTTTTTTTTTTTTCTGAGCAACTTACTAAGAACAGTTCAGAAAAGATAAAACAACATGAAATTCAAACTTGCAGAGAGCAGCAGTCTACATTTGGGCCTGGTATCAGGGGGTGTGGGGCTCTTTGCACAGAAGACACTAAGGCAAGAACAAATATCTAGGTAAAAAATGGTGGGAAGCAAACAATTATGAAAACCAGAGAAACCTGGAAAGGCTGTTGTAAAGAATTGCAGCCAATGGTTATCTCCAGGCATTCTGCTAATGATGCAGCAATATGGCTGTTACGTTACTGCTGCAGTCCACAAGAACAGTAATTGAAGGAAAAGCTGTCACAAATGGATACTTCCATGTCATCGACATGCCCCAACTAAGAAGGACAAAACTGCAGTCTCGTGAGCCTGTTCTGATGGCTTTATTTTACCAACCTGCTTTACTCCCCAGTAGTCATTTTGGAGTAGTGCAAAAGTGGCCAGAATGGACCAGTGCATCAGACCTATTTTGCACAGAATGTGGAATCATAGAATCATAGAACGTTTCAGGCTGGAAGGGACCTCTAGAGCTCATCTTGTCCAACCTCCCTACACAAGTAGGGACATCTCTACCTAGGTCAGGCTGCTGAGAGCCCCATCAAGCCTGACCTTGAATGACTCCAGGGATGAGGCCTCCACCACCTCTCTGAGCAGCCCATTCCACTGATCTATCACCCTCATGTTAAAGAACTTTTTTCTAATATCCAGTCTAAATCTATCCTTTCCTAGCTTAAAACCATTACTTCTGGTCCTATCATTACAAACCNAATGCCGCTGTCAATGTCATTAATGAAGACATTAAACAACACTGGTCCCAGCACAGACCCCTTAGGGACACCATTCGTCACCTTCCTCCATCTGGACATTGAGCCGTTGACCATCACTCTCTGGATGCGACCATCCAGCCAGTTCTTTATCCACTGAACAGTCCACCCATCAAACCCATAATTCTCCAACTTAGAGATAAGGATGTTGCGGGGGACTGTGTCAAAGGCCTTGCAGAAGTCCAGATAGATGACATCCATAGGTCTACCCTTGTTGACAGATGTGGAAACTTCATTGTAGAAGGCCACTAGGTTGGTCAGGCAGGACTTGCCCCTAGTAAATCCATGCTTACTACCTAGGATTACCTCCCTGTCCTCCATGTGCCTGAGTTAATGTAGCAATTGGTAGTGCTTTAGACACAACTATCTACCGACCAGCAGAATACCCAGTAATGGAATTGACAATCATACAATCATTTAGATTGGAAAAGACCTTTAATATCATCAAGTTCAACCATTAACCCAGGCACAGGAATTACTGAAGAGCTTAAAGATCCCTCAGCCCTCTCCTTCCCTTGTTCATTACTACCAACGAGTGCAATGCTCTTTAACTGGTGCAGACTCTGTGGTCACAGCTGAATTATGAAGAGTCCTCCCCTACTCATACATCAGGGCTGCATCTGCCTCTGGAACTGGGAAGACTATAAAAATAAGTTCAATTTTGGCTAATTTTGTGCTGGAGCAGTGTAGGACACCACAGTGGAACTTATTTTAGATGAAAATCGCACATCTGCAAAGATTTCTACATCATTCTGATAGTGCTCTGGCATCTTCATTTCAGGAGCTCCCTCAATGCAAAATTGGTTTTGTGATGAGCAAATATACATGAGTGGATTGCCACCTGCAGCCCCATTTTCAATGAATCTGAAACCATGACTCAGTACTCCAAAGATATTATTAGGTAATAATATAATAGCTATATATAGGTACAATATAATGGGTGCCTTTATGCCACTGACCTTTTCTTTTCATAGTCTTCCTAGGCTCATATTCACTTATTGATTATAAATTCTGCATCTCCACTTCAAGGAGAAGTTGAGATGGACTCCTTGATTTCAGTTGCTGTGTTTCTTATTGTAGTTTCTTCATAACTTCCAACTGAACTTGCAGCATTGTTGGACACAGACATCCTTCTGGAGTTCTACCAAAAGCAGGTGCTTGCTACAGCACAGGATGGTATGTTCAAAACAACACAGTCACTATTAGGCAACTGGAAAAAAACCCAAACCAACAACAAAACCCTAGGTAGGCGTATTAGATCACAATAATACAAAGAAGCTTAAAGTTGTGTCCCTGACCTAACTCCTCAGTTTCTTCATATTCATAAACTTGAATCTCTCTTCACAGTGACCATGTAGATGGACTCGCTCTGACTGCAGGAATTTGCAAGCCCTTGTCAGCCCATTTACAAGTTGCATAGGAGGAAAGTCCTCACTCTCTGAGATGTCAGTTTTCTGCAGTAAACTCCAAGTAGTCTGCATCTGTGCTAAGGCAGGGGAAGGACTTTCCTGTTACAAGATCAGTTTACCCCCAGTTCTTTTTTCCCTTTTTCTACTTGGAGCTAGTGTGTTCCTTCTCCCCAGAATTCTTTGAAATCTCAGTTATATGGAAATCCATACATTTTACTTCCTTTCAGTGCTGCCAAGGGTGGGGGTTTTTTTTGCATTGGGATCAGGGGTTTAATGGATGTCACTGGCAGTATCCAAACAGACGGCTATTCTCTTCTCTCTGCACAGATGACAAGGCTTTATTGCTGGAGTTCTTTCTCTGTAAGGCCACAGAAGAACTCAGCTTGTCAGTGGTGGAAATGAGTCAATACATACATTCTGCTTCTCAGGGTTCAAGGCACCTGAAAAATGGTGAGTGCCATATCTGGAAGAACAAGTTACAGAGCTTCTATTGCAACTTCCAGTTATCAGCCAGGAAGGATCCTAAGGTAATTTGGAAGGCAGAGCTGCACTCTGGCATATTTTTGCATGATATGTCTTGTGGTATCTCCAAGAATGCGAGTGTTGAAAAATGCCATTGACATCAGTGAAGTGGATGCAGTAGATTTAGTGAATGCTGACATAGAAGATGTCATTAGTACCAGAAATGAAGGATGGAATTGATTTCTCTTAACTTAGATACCTACAGCTGAGCCAGCTCTGAATGTACCTGTCCCTGCTGACTGTAAAAGGACCCTAGGGTGACTAGCTCATATGTAAAGGTCTATGCTCTGGAATGTTTGATAATAACTAAGATGAATCTTACTCATAAACATCAGTCTCTTATATCCTTTCACTTTTCTGCCATGCATCACAGTCCTCTTACATGAGGTCAGATTATGGGCTACAGGGTCAGAACCTGTCTCTACTTTATTTGCAAAAGATACAGGAAAAGGAAGAAAAGGAACAATTGGATAAGGCAAAACAAATGTCTTTGCTACAAGTCCAAGTATCATATATTATGGCTACCTGGGAAACGTGCTGCGGGAGAATTTAATGAGTGTGAAATTAGAAAAACTTGGTAAGACAACATCTTCAAACTCAGTTCTGGACACTCATATGAGTCCTGCAATTCTCAGTGCACCAAAGCTGCATTAAGGGCGGATCAGCTTATCCTCTGGCTGTTCTGGGCTGCTGGGAAACCCAATCACAGCTACTGAGAAATCAGTCTCTTGAACTGGTCTGTCCTACTCTGGCCCTCCGCCCAGTGCGGGGTCCCAGAGGGAGACAGAGTTGCCACAACGCTTAAGGAAGGGATAAACAAGTAGAATGTGGATGACAACATGGGAAAAAGAGGACAGCATGTCAGAAGGATAAAATGGCATGAATATTAAAACCAAGCTAGTAGTAGAAAGTAGTAGAAAAGAAAAAAGCTTGTGCTGAGGTAGGGAAAGATCTGGAGGATGTTTGTGAGCCAGAGGAAGAGACTGATCAATACAGGGTTTATTTTTTGCATGTAGACAGTGGCGTCTCCAATGCTCTTGGAGAGAACTTCAATTGCTTTGGATGATGAGATAGGGAAAAGCATACTTTCATTGAGGGAACATTGGAATCCTTCCCTTTGTACAAGATTCCTGTCTTTCCTTCGCTGGATGCAATTTTGCCAGAAGGGGAAACAAGACTGAGGTGCCAGGCTGTGCCTAAATGTTGTGGTAGAGGAGGTTTTCAAAAGTTCCAGTGAATCAAATCAAATAATGTTACAGATGCATGCTCAAATCACACTCCTGAATTCAGGCAGTTCTATGAGCTGCACAAATCATACAGCTGCGATGTTCAGGGACAGGTCTAAACTAGATTGCAGGAGTTTTATTGTTAAAACAGGCTGAATATTGTCTATCACTGTTCTGTGGGAATGCAAACTCTTCAGATGTGAAACTAAGTGCATTTTGGAGCTTCATTCTCTTAGAGATCTGAAACTAAGAGGAGGACTATGAAAAATCTTCCCTCTCATGCCTGTGATTAATTCCTCTGATTTATGTATTAATATAGAGTAACAGAATCCTGCCATGAATTAGCAAAACTCTTTTTTTCCTATTACTCTGCCCTGGCATAGAAGAGGATATGAGTGTAGAATGAAGCAAATGCTGATTTTTCCTTGCTCAAATAGAAGTAAAAATTGCTTTTCAGAAATGACGGGCAGCTAGAACTCAAGCTGCTTTTAAGTGTATGGAACGTTTGGGATAAAATGTAGTATCTCCAATCACAATTACAGCCAAGAGCAAGTTAGTTAGGCTGGGTATGCTGGTTTCCTGCCTGAGAAAGGCATAGCACAAATTATTTCCTCTGACATTTGTAGCTTATTAAAGATTTATCCATGTTTAGTGCTCCTGACTCAAATCACCATGTAAAAACACTGTAAGTGGGAGCAGCAAATGTTTGAAATCAAGCCCACTCTATCTGAGCTTGGCATTCAGAAAAGTCAATGCATTTCAAAGAAAAAATAGATCTTTTTATGTCTGGACCATAGAACAGCTGCAAAGTCTTAACCGCTCCATGGTCATTTTCTTCATAACTAAATGATTAGAAAATTTGTAAGAAAATGCACAGGTTGTCTAGTTCTTCTTTTATCTGAATGTATCTTGGATAGGCATCTGAAAATGCTTCATGTGTGTGCAAGACCGGAAAAGGTCATCCAAAATATTGCTCACTCTGGATAAGCTGAGGCAATTTTTTCCTTAAATGACAAACCAAATAAGGCAAAGGCAATAGACCAGCAAATCAGACTTGCTGTTGTTAAGATAGAAGAGAGTTTCCAGGAGAATGCCATGTGGCACATGCATCAGCACAGCATAAGGCTTGCCCATAAACCCTGCTTTAAAAGCATCAGTGCTTAGCCCGCACTATTCTGGTGCTCAGAGCTGGGAAAGGAGTGTGTGTCCCCAGCTGACCCCTGCTTCTTCCACACACATCTGGCCATGTCCCATCATGGGACATTTCCTGAGAGGATTCAGAACAAGTTCTTTGTGCTGGATTTTCATAAATCGCACTGTTGGGCTGAGAGGAAATTAATATTTTTGTCTATGGGGATATAGTGGGATTGGTTTCTATATGAGTGAAGTCTCATTTTGTTTCCATGTTTCTCTTCCCTTTTCCGCTTTCCCCACATGCAGACGTGTGCAGACACACACACACACACGAACGGGACATGGTGTGAGGAGGAGATGTGGCCTGTGCCTCTCCTTCCAGTACTAGTACTGAGAGCTGTGAGGTGGGGAGTAGAGTATGTCCTGTATCTTAGTGTGAACACACCAGATGGGCTCTCTGAAAGCTGCCACTGCCCATCCACAATCTTTGGGATCCCTGGTGTAAGACACCGCCTTGCACTGTCCTCCAGCACAGGGCTTGGGCTTATAGCCATCCTCTGCCTCAAGCAGCCTGAAGCATATGTGAGCCTAATTTTTGCCAAAGCTAGCCCTTCTTTCCTGTATGAATGCAGCAAGTGGCAAATTCAGGCAGGATGCTCTGCCCAAGGTGTGAGAAGATCCTGTGGATTCCCATGTCTCTGCTCCTGTGCCTCAGCTGAGCTCTGTGTGTTTGATATCTCCACTGGTTGGAAGGTAAAACTGGAAGCACAGAGAAGCGATAAGGAACAATGCAAGCGGATTCAAAAGGGATTTGGATCGTTTAGTTGATGAACCAGCAGATGGCAAATGCTGCTTGGTATAGAAAATGAAAAGTAATTAGCCTGGGAACAAAGAGCAAATGTAGGGAATGAGTATTACATGTAGCACGCTGATCAGAGAGAGAAAGGGGTTACTGTGGAAAAAAAAAAAACATAGGAACTGTCACTTCAGTGCACAGCTGTAATAAAAAAGGCAAACAAGACACTAGACCCATGGAACAGTGAGCTATAATGCACTGGGAAAGAGGCAATACAGTCCTCTGTAAGATGGTTATTAGGCCCCTCCAGAACACTGCTTGGAGCATGGGTCACTGTCTCAGGAAGGTTATGCTTGGAGAAAGGTACATTATAAAGCAACTAAACTCTAATGGTTTTGATGATTTCAATTCTCAGGCAAAGTTAAGAGGCTCATTCTGAGGGGTTGAAGAGACCTTAAAGAGATTTAAAAATTATAGTAATGATCAGTACAGTTGCCAGACAATACTTAATGGTGCTACAAGATTATAAAAATTAAGGAAGTGGTACTGAGCAGAGAGCAGAAACTTCACAAACTGCTGCACAAAAAAAGGACAGTTACCTTCTGACTTCATTGGGTTAGCTAAGGGTGAATTACAGCTTCAGGAACACATAGTCAAGTGAGTGATGCACAATAACAGTACATGGAACTGTCCTGTGGAACAAGCAGGAGGACAGTAAAGGCCTAGATAAAAATAGCACAATTACTTAGGGGAAGAATCCCCCCCAGTGTTTCAGGGTGTGTTTTTATTTGGATTCAGTTTCTGCAGGTTCCTAAACTGTATCTGTCTGCTAACAGAAAGATCAACCTTTGTACACAAGCCACCATGAAAGTGGGTTCCCCCAACCCACATTGAAAGAGGAGAAAAGGGGAGGGGGAAAGTAAATGTTGCCCTGACCTCTTGATCCTGCTCAGGATCATGCCGTGTGAAAAGAAACTAGTTTCAGATCTAGTTAAGACAAAAAAATGTTGGGCTGTGGCGTATGAGCAACAGCAGGGACAGCAACAGGCTGAATTTGAGGCCAGCAGGTAGTTTACAAGGCTGGGGAAGGAGAGGAAATCTGGAAGCCTGTGTACCTGCAAAAGGGGATGTAAGCATTTAAACTGCAATTAAATAGGTTTCAGGCACCTAAGCCTACCACAACTACATAGAAAATCTGTGGTTGGTTGTGTAAGCATCAGAGAGGCACTTGAAGTGAATTAACTGACATGTGCTGGGGTGCAGTTACAGAACTGCTGCCACTGCAGCTGGGCTGAGCTGAATGGAGCCCGTATCTCCTGCTTGGCCCTGAAGGTTAGGTCCTGAAGCTGGTAGATATGGTTTAGAGCTTATCAGTTAACTATATGGACCTTGACAGAAAGCCAGGCTCCTTTTATTCAGTGCCACGGCCAGAAATGACAGTATATTACTTCTATTAGAAAAGGTTAGTTCTTTGGGGTATATTGTCAAGAAATAGGAGGTTCATATGCATGAGCCTCCTAACAGAGGGCTACTTGCTGTGGATTAAGCTTAGGTTGTGATCAAGCTTTGCTCTTACTGTAGAAGGGAATACAAGACAGCGAAAAGGAACAGGCAAGATTGAGCTTGACTGGGGTGAGGTGAGGAAGACAGCGAACTCTGTCACTCCATGTCTACATGGCTGCAGCTCTACAGTTGTAGCCACCCTATTTTAAAGGCGATAGTGTGTGGTGATAAAAATGCCTTGTGCTGATTTACTACAGGTGGTGCCATAGCTGTACCACTAGTGGAAAAATGCAGGTTTGAATTTGCTGATGTTGTTGTAGCTAGACAAAGCTTTTTGGTGCCTCTGAAGCTGATGTGGAAGTGGGAAAATAGAAATTATGTAGTTCTTGTAAACTGATGATCTGGCCTTAAAGGGACTGGCTTCAACTGCTTGCAAAGAAGACAGAAGGACCTCAGAGAAAGATGTGGGATAATCTACCCCTGTAAAAAACTGATTTTAATTCTCCCATAGTCAGGTACTGGCTTAAACTCTGAAAGCATGTCTTTTTACTTCTTCCAAAGTTTAGCATAATTGTTCTGACTGGATATTCCTGTGATCCATATAGCCCTCCAATCTTTCTTTGAATCCTGCACAGTTCTTGACCTCAGAGCTTCCTGTGGTGATATCTTCCACTGTCCAATTACACATTATGTGAAAGAGAATTTCCTTTGATCAGCTTTGAATACATGAGCTCTTCATTTCATTGAATGTTCCTTTATTCTTGTGTTATGCAGCAAGGTAAAGAGAAGTCTCAGCTACTTCATCTCTAGAGAATTTGGTATTTCATCTTACTATGTCCCTTCTTATCTGTCTCCTTTCTGAGATAAACACATCTCATTCCTGTCAATCTCTTCCTGTGATAATCTCTGCCTCTACTTCCACCCCACACTTGTTTATTCTCATTCTTACTCTTTGACCTCCACTTGTTTCTGCAGGACCTTTTAGGCCTTGAGGAGGGGCATGGATAGTATGCCAGAGGAGAACTCAGCACTGATTGATATAAAGGGAAAATATTTTCTGCATTATTCACCATCTCATCCACTGAGTAGCCAAACATCTTGTTAGCTGTTTGGATTGCAACTGTACCCTGAGCAGATGTCTCCGTTGAGCTGTCTGTAATGTTTTTTAGATGGTTGGTGCTGAGCTCATCACCTCAGACGTTAATTACTGTAACCAGCTCCTCTCTGGCATATCTAACATTCATGCTGTCTCACTTCATTTGGCAGATATCTTGCTACCCAGGAAGTCTGCATTATCCAGTAACCTGACCTTATCTCCCCTTCCTAAATCCTTTTTTCTACCACGTCAAGAAGAAAGGTCTTACCCTTATTTTAAAAGGGTGTTTTTAATGCTTCCTTTTGCCATCCATCTGCTTTTATGCCATCCTCAAGCTATTCGTGGCTTCCTTTTCATGTATTAGTAGTTTTAATGTGCTTTGCCCACACTGCCCATACAGTCTTCATGGTAAGAGCTTCTCCATGCTGATCTACCAGGTTGCTTATTACTACCACTTTGTAGTCATTCAGATAATCCTTAAAGTCTAGTTTTCTGGTAATACCTCCAAGGCACAGTGAAGGGCAGTAGTGCAGGGTCATCTGGAATTCCATGGTATGCCTATAAGTCATGCCTAGTTGTGAAAGCACATGCAGCACAATGAAGGTGGAGCTTCCCTTGCTATTTAGCAGGAGGTGTATCCCTTCCAACCAACTCAGCCCAGGTTGATAACATGGAGTTGTAACACAAGCAAAGCCAATTTGTGCCTTCCGTGTCAAAAGAGATAGAACTACTTATATGTGTTTGATGGTATGTACTAAATGCTCTGAGGGTGACTCTGGCTATGCTTCCTTGCTCATGTGGATTGCTCCTTGGAAAGTCACAAATAATTCATGTAGGGTTAGACAGTGACTTCCAGGGATGTCAGGGAAGCCAGGCACTCAGACACATCTCAGTTACATAGACTATCCCACTCCTCATCCTGTTACAACTCAGTGCAGAAAGCTTTCTTGAAGTTTTGGAGCTGAAGATGTCTCTCCCATGCAGCTCTTCTGGGATGTATTTTTTTTATAGTCCTGTTTGCAAAGCCCTGTCTTCTGGAAGTAAAACCCCAAGCAGTCTTGAAGCAGAAGAGGGAACTGACTTTCAAGTGTTTCTTGGTTTTGAGCTTACTTCATACTATAGTGCTGTTTTGCTGTGTTGGCTAGATAAACCAAGGTGTCTTTTGTATTAGTATGTAATATTGGAAATGAGTAAATTCTCAAAGGTAGGAAGTTGGAAGTGAATTGGAGGGTGACTGAGTGAAGTTCAGGAGTTATCTGAAGAATATTACCTGGGAAAGTGCCACTGAGAGGATTTAATGCTGAGGTCATGGTCCATTGTGCTGAAATCCACAAAGCGGTAGTTTCTGCAGTGTTACTCGAAAAGGAGCAGTAGAGGCATTAGGATCTGTCCAGTTAATTTTAGAGAGGGCAACAAGGATGGTGAACAATTTGCAACACTACTTAAAATGAGGAAGACACTGGTTAGTGGAGTCTTTTTATTACTTTAATAAATGCAATGTAATCTGATTGTCATCTCTTCGCTTCATTATGAGCCAGTTGTGCCTGACCCACATGTTTTAAATTGGCACTTGTAAGGCAAATGGGAAGGTGAATAGAATAGCTGAGCTGAAGAAGCAAACCCAGTTGGGTCACTTCTGTTTCTTTAGTGTAAAATTTTCAGAACACATGCACAATAAAGGCATAATCAAAAGTGGATTTTGGATTGCTTTCACGGTTCCAACTTCCTTCCATCTTCTCAAAGCACCTATTCATGATTTCACAGGAGCTTTATGAAAGCGTGTGAAGTGGGTATCAATTTACCTCTATCTTACGCTTGGAGGCAGACAATATAGCTTTATCCTCTTCTTGTGGCTTTGTCTGGATGATGAGGAGGAGTTTTTTGAGGTTGACGTAAAGCAGCGAGAAATTTTTTGTGTACAAAACCTCATTTACTGGGTTTAAGCTTAAATCTTCCACTCTTGTAGTGTTTTAACTCAAACAACTTAATACACAGCAGGGGATACCTGGTTCTGATTAGAAACTATTAGCTCAAGCTAGATAACAGGACCTAAGCCTAGATCCTTAAATCCCTCCCTAGCCAAAATTTATGTTCTGATGAAGCAAGGACAATTTATGTCTGCTCCATCTAAACCTTTTTGAAGCATCCATGCAGCATCACAAAGAGAGAGATAAAAGCAGTCCACTGAGTCCAGATTGCCCAGGTTGCAGCCACCTGTCTAAATGGATGACACCTCCTTTATTGTTTTGCGTCCTTGAAGTTTAAAGAACTTTCATCACTCTTAACTTCCTTTCTTTTCAGTTTATCAGTGAGTTCAGGCTGCCAGTAAGAACTACGCTATTGATCACATTAAAAGACCATTTAGCTTAATGATTTTTTTTCTGACTGTATGGAATGTGCAAGAATGGAGGTAAGGATGGAACGCACATACTGTGGTGGTACATGTCCCAGGCCCTTGGCAGAAGGTGCTGTGGCTGGTGCTGGAACTGTGGAGCCTGTCTTGGGAGTATGAATTTCTACTGATTTGATCTTCTGTAGTCATTTTTCAAACAGCAGTATTACAAATAAAAACTTGGTCAGCACATGCAGCTTGGAGTAGGGTCTCTTCCTGAGAGAGGGCCTATTTATGTTAAGAAATACTTGCTTCCAGATTTCAACAAATAGCCTACTATATTGAACTGCAAAAAAAAATAGTACTGGAACTATTGCCTCCTGGCACACTTATTTCCTAAAAGGTTTTCTCAGTACCTTGAGAAATGCCTGTAGGAACATAATTTACCTAGATCTGCCTGGGTGGAAAGGCTTGTCTGGGGTCCTGCATCAGATGCTGATGCTTTAGAAGGGACTGGAGGTTATCACTCTGCTCAGGCGCAGCTGCTTGCCTGGATCCAGGAGCTCTTCCCTCAAGTGAAGGTGTATCCAGGTCATTTAGATCCCTCCACATAGTGCACAGAGTGGCCTGGGGCCTGGCACAGGGTTTTGTACTCTCTTTGGGGCCAGGCATGTAAAATGATGTGTCTTGTTAGAATGCCTAAACCGTTAAATTGCCATAGCTGCAAAAGCTTGCTTTTAATTCTTTTTGAGAAGCATGTTAGCAGTGAGAGGGCTGGGGATATCTCTCAAGGCAATCTTTCAAAGATGGGCACCCTTTCCTCAGCTGCTTTTTTGAAATGGATATACTCCTTGTGCTTAGTGTCCATTCTCTCTGCTTTACCTGGAGGGGTTTGTAAATCATAAGCTGTCCATAGCACTGTGGGACTGAGAAATGCTTTTCTGGGGAACAGGAAAAAAAAAAAGAAAAAGAAAGATCTGTATCTGTAGGATTGGGTTCTCCATTATTCTAAACTACATTTAGGCATATGTGCTATCAAGTCATGATTCTTGACGTATGTAGCCTTAGCTTCTTATAGGTGATTTGTAATATTGGTGTTTGAAAAATGACTACAGAAAATCAAATCAGTAGAAACTCACACTGCCAGGAGTTGCATAAATGGTCCTAGGAGACACTGTAACAGTGCATCTCTATTGATTTGTAATTCCTTATAGTACAGGAGATTTCAAGCTAATAATCCTTACCCAGACAGTTGGGTAGCCTGGGTTTCATTTTAAGAAACATCCACATGTGCTGCTGGTTCCTGTTCTTAAATTAAAGAAAACCTAAGAGTCACGTTATTATGAATGTGAGCTTGGTGCAAACGTGAAAGGGCTACGATAGCATCTGCATTTCAGCAGCACTTGTTGCAATGTTTCCTTTTGTGTTTCCTCTGTGGGCTTATGTGTCTAGTGAACAAGATCACAGCCTATTCTATTTCAGAACAGAAAATACTACTGTCTATACATCTATAAATTAAAAGCAGTAACTCTCCTAAAATGCAGAGCTCCTCTATAATATTTTTTTTTCAGTACACATATTCCATCTTTGGGTTTTGAGTTTTCTTTTTTTGTGTTTGGCTTTGCAGTTGGCTTTGATACCATTCAAAGTGAAGCCCTGGGGCAGAGTTTTTAGTAAAGAGCAGTCCAAGAGCTACAGTAAATTCTTCATTGCTCTGTGTCTTTGAAGCAAGATCGGATACCTTAATAGAAGGTTAGGCTTCTCTTCATCAAGTTATTAGCCTTTCATAAAGGAATCCCTTGATTAAATGTTATGGCCTGTGTTTTCCTGGGAAGTACAACTAGATCATTGTAATGGGCCCTCCAGGTCTTCACTTCGGTGGTGCCTGATTTCTTTTCTGACCTTGAATTACATTTTCAAGGAACAGATCAGGAAGTTAATTTCTGCATGAATATTTGCCAGATTACTGGCAAACCGCTGAGGCATTTAGGGAGAGAGGCAGTTCTGAAGCAAGCAGGTCCACCCTAGCAGAAGTTAATGGAGCTGTGTGTGGTGTGTAGGACTGAAGAGGAACTGGTATGGGAGACAGCAATGAGCTCACTCTGAGCCTTGGTGGTCTCAAAATCACAGCTATGTGTAACTGTCCCTCTGGTGTGTGGTATCTCAGCTCCTCAGCTGATGCAGGCAATGCCTGAGGAAGCTGTCTCCATCCTTCAATGATGGCAGTGCCTGGGGAGACCATTCATTGCCTGTTCTCCTGTCCCAACATAAGACTCCTGAGACTCCTGGCAGTGACAGGGAGCAGCGATGTCTTGTGTCAGCCCATCATCAATCATGACACGTCATAAGACAAAACTTGTTCCTGAAATATATTCGCTGCCCTCAGTAGCCAAAGCTCCCCTCTCATGTGCTTCAGTATGCAGTGTTTACAGTCCATTAAAGGCACGTGATCATGTATGGTGGTGAATCAAAAAAGTACAGAACATTTTTTGGGAAGCTGATTTCTTCTGGCCTGCCCCTGAGATGTTCAGTCAGTGCCTGCCCTGGCTGTCAGAGGCCGCTTGGGAAAATGTGATTTCCCCAGTGAGAAGTAGGAACACATCCAGCTCCCCGTTTCCCAGGTATTGATTGAGCAGAAAAGAGCCACCAGAAGCTACCACTTGCAAAGTGGTCATGTTAAAACAGCAGCATGTAGGTTTTGGTCCCTAAAAACATGCTGGAATAGGTACTTCTGAGAGATGGCAATCCTATGTGGGAAGAAGCTGTAGAAATTGGGGAAATAATTGGTGAACAGTATGCGTGCATGTGTACAGGAGAAGGCAGGGTGGAGAGTGGCTTGGTACTTGTATTCCTTGTGGTTTTATCATAATACCGTCATATAAACCGTGAACTGCTGCTCTGCAGCCACTGACATCATGGCTCTCTTGGCACTACTTGCAGACGTTAATGGTCATAAGGTAGAGGGGCTTGTCTTCTACATCTGAATAATGAAAAGTTTGGATTGGCTGGGTGCTTATCCTGTGCCTCACTAATAACTAGCAGTGGCCCTGTTTTCTTTTGCCCAGAGAGATGCCTCTTTTCACGTCTTTGGTTCTGTCAGATACCCCAGTTAAATCCAGTGCCTTATTAATAAGATCTGCTTCGATGAATGAGCCTTTCCTCCTTCCTTTTATGAAAGTTTCAAACGAGCTCACCCATGAGGTAGGTGTGGAGAAGGGTGGGTGGCTTTGGCAAGAGCACAGGCGACTGTGGTGGGACCTGAAAGCCGCAACACAAAACCAGGCAATTTTTTCCCTCAGGAAAAGGTTTAAGAAAGAGACAGATGAGGCATAATTGAGACAGAAGGATGTTGATTTCATGGTTTATTGTCACATTAAAAAAGTAATCTTACTGATGAATTAATATTTGCTTTTTTATATAAAAGTGCTTATTCTTACAAATCCTTAAGGCTCATTCTGTTACATTACAGTAGGATTTTTCACCATCCCAGAAACTGTGCTACATGAGTTTTATATGAAGAGTGGACATAGCAAAATCTCCAAACAGTAAAACACATCATTAATAATTTCATTGCCTTTGTACGCATGAACCTGTTTAGTTGTGTAACACAATTTCACATGAAAACAAACAAAAGCAAAATTTTCTTATCTTTTCTAGTTTGACTCGGAACTGATCCCCACAAGATTTCTATTCTGCTTGAGCCAATGGAACAAATACAACTGGTTTGGAATCTCAGCTTTGTAGCTGCCCAGCAAAAAGGAAGGAGTGAGACAGAGGAAGAGTGTTACAGATGTGGCGTTTGCCCTGTGTCCCTTACTGAGGAGAAAAGGAATGACTGCAAAGCACAAGTACTGTTCATATGTGATGTGTTTATTTTTGTAATGTCTCTACGTTGTACTTTTACTTACGTAAAGCTTTCACTGAAGCCAATGTGAACTTTGCCTGAGGGAATAAGACCAGAGCTCTCACAGGGAACATTTTAGATGAAGTAGTTTATTACTTTTTTGTCTCACAATGGAAGGATGAAATAGGTGAAAGTTACTAAAGCTCTCATTTGTATTGATCACAAGTGGAATATGATTTCTGGCATATACTATGATACACAGATAAAAGTATACCATATTTATTTTTAATCATAATCAGAGCTGTATTAGTTGGATGGGCAGCAAATTTGCTATTTCTACTTGAATTTAAGATATTTATTTAGGTAAAGACCAATTTTTTATTTTTTTTGGTCAATAATTGGGTCAAAATGCAGTAACAAAAAAAATACCTAATGCAAAAGATAAAAATTAATTTAAAGTACTCTGGAGCAAGGGGTAAAATGCTAACTGATCTAATAAATAAGGCAGTTTAAAGCGTTTGTGACTGCTACCATGATATATGTACATACTTTACAGCATAAATTACTGTACAGAATACTCCATTTATTAACCTAGGTGACCAATATTGCCTGCTGTATGGGGACATATAGTGGGATTATGGTCAGTGGAAAGATAAACTGCTATAGCTTTGGCTGGGTGGGGGAGGCCTTGGCTAGCACACCCTCAGAGAGAAACACGAGCAATATTTTATGAGCTGCAAATAAAGCCATACCGACTCGAATAATTTTACCAAAAATCTGCTGACATTTGTTGCCATAAACAAAATATGGAAATGAATGTCTACGATTTGTTACAAAAATAATTCTGGTTCTAAGCTGATCTTTGCATACCTCGTCTGGCCAGGAACCCTCGTTTGGGAGATTGCTGCGTGAAAAGGGGAGATGAGGAGGAGTTGCAAGGCTCCAGTACCCTGCCATGTACTGTATGCACTGCTAGTGCACCAGTCAGGAGGATGGTTGGTGACTGGACCCCACACTGGGACCACTGCATTGCCACTGGTGCTACGCACAGCATGGGAAATGGGGAGGGAATTAGTACTCCCCTGATTACTGCAACTGGCTGGAGAAGTAATGACAAATTTAAGCTGTTGTTGTTTTGGCCACACTGTACTGTCTTCCTCACCCATTTGTTTCCCTCACCCACCTGCAGAGGGGTTGGTTTTGGTTTCTGCGTGGTAGCAACTCCATGAAAGAGAGCCTCTTAGGATGCCTACTATAACATGGCCCTGGTCAGTGGATACCACCATAGTCTAGGTTTCCATTAATAATGGAAGTTGCCATAAGAAGTAAGTGTGTGTGTGTGCAGCCATGATTTGTTAACACCAGTTATCGTCTCCATCTGCCAGGGTCAGCATGGAGCGATGTTCATGCACAGGAGGACCAGGGGTTAGCCTCAGGCTGTCTGGAGAGCAGCTCTCACACTGCCTAGTTCCTCTGCCTCGGCTCTCACCTCTCCTGTTGCCATCTGCAGAAAGACAGACTGTGAATGGCACCACAGGAACACCTTAATCTGGCTGCTCCAAAGCTCTCAACCCAACATCACTCTTTCTGCCTCCACCAATAGCACGGGACACTGCCTGACCAGCCCTAGGAGCTGCTATGGGATCACTGGTCTGCAGGCAAGCCACAAGCTTCAGGTGGCCTACAGGCTGTTTGTCATGGATAAAATTGCCATTTTCACATAATGAATTGAGAAATGCTGTTGAATTTCCATAAAAAAGAGTAATAGTGGCCTCATGTGGGCTCACAGCCAACCTCACCTCTTTTGTCATCTACAGAAAAACTGTTTCTTCTGTTTAAAGGAAGCCAGCTCCACTTGCAGACAACATACGGAAAATGTGCCTGTGAGTGTTCAGTAAACTGTAAAATATATTTCATTGATATTTCGGTAATCTTAATAGGACAAAGGTGCACATTCAGTCCTCAAGGAACTACTTACTTCTTTGGATTTGGGCCCAGTGAATTAGAGAGTGGGCAAGAGATGGTCCAAGTCTAAAATGCATGCTTTGAAGGTCTCAGAAATAAATGTATTTACCGCTGACCTATTTTCCTGCCTATCTGCTCCCTCAGAATGTGATCTCAGCCCTATCCTGCATCAGCACATCCGAAGATATTCATCAATTTCAGCAGGCACTCTCATTAGCAACAGGTACGTTTGCAAACCTGAGGTGGGATTTATAGCCCCTCTGTATCTGAACTCATCACCTACATTCTCTCTGTAGCCAGTGGACAGAAACAAGCACTTCTAGGGCGTGATTCATTGTGTATATTTTAGACTTTCAGAACAAGATGAGGTGAATCCCAACTTCTGTGTTTAAATTGGGACCTTTTTTCTTCCCCATTCCACCTTCTCTTGGTATTAAACCGCAGTGAATTGCTACGAGGCTGATTGTGTGTCCCCAGTGAGACCACCAGTTCCTGCTGGTTCTACTGCAGGGCCATAAAGTGGCAATGCTCATTTGAGCAGATCAGTAACACAATGTCAGGAAACGGTGCTGGGCCAGAAGATGCTGCTGTAACCCTTCCAGTTATACTGCTGTTTCACATGGTGTATTTGAGTCACCAGTACTAAGGGCTTCCAGTTCCCAGATCACTAGTCTCTCCCATCCACCTTCCAATGCAGAGAAGAGCTGGTTGGAAATTGTGCATGGCGTCATCAGCACTCACTGTCTCTTCCTCAGGAGGGAACAGAACTCTCTTGCTAGGAATAACGGGAGAAGGTGGGCGTCGGTCCCACAGGTGGGATGGGAAGGAGAAGAATGTAAAAAGGTCCTAAGCTGCTTGGACCAGCTCTGCACTGTTTTCTATCTTTTTTCCTGTGAGCAATTTCAGCTCTACCTGTCCTGTATGTCACAAGCAGGCTGGGAGATGGGGTTGAGGAAAAAAATGTTTGAAACTGCAGGAAGGGCCAACTGCGGGACTAAGAAGGCAAAATGAAAGGCTAAGGAAATAAAAAATGAATTACTCTATTGATCATGACATTAGTTAGATACGTGTAATTTGCTGGGGAAAGCCAGAAGGCCTCATCTTTCCATATAGCACCTTATGCCCAGGGCTCTGAGCAACCTCATCTAGTGAAAGTCCCTGCCATGGCAGAGGAGTTGAGCTACCTGATCTTCCAGGGTTCCTTCCAACTCAAACCACTCTCTGATTCTATGATAAATTGCAAATGAAAATACTATTTTTCAATACAACTCTTTTCCAAAATGGAAGTAAGAGAAAGATTAGGAAGGGCCTGTCCTGTGGTAAGTGTTATCTATGTCTCGTTTGTTCCTGCAGGAAACATTTCCTTTCATGTCTGTTGACAGTGAGAATTCCATATCTAAGAATGTCAGGTGGAGGAGAAAGGATAACTAGTGCCAAGGAAGGAAGGATTTGTTAGTATTGCCTGAATAGCATCAACAGCAATAGAAGCATTTTGTTCTTTTGACTGGTGTTCAATCCTTGGTGAAATGCTTTATTGATGCCTTCTAGAGGTAATGTGTTAGGACAGAGCTGGGTGTTTGACCTGGGGTTGCTGGCTAATGATGGTGTGATTTGGGAAGGTAACTACCTGAACATGGTGCTTCCAACATATCTCTGACTTCCCAGCTCAGTTACCGGTAATGTGTATCACAAACAGACACATATTTTTGTTACAAGAGAGACATTTTTTTTGTTTCATTAAGTGACCAGTTCTCTCTGCACCGCATCATTCTAAAAGAAAATTTCCATTGATTTGAAGGTCTTTGAAGCTGGATTTGGAATAGCATGTGATTTGAATACGTCTGAGGCTGTTAGAGGAAGCATGCTTGGTACAGCTGGGGAGGCAAATTTCTTTCACAGAAATACAAAGTGACTCGAAGACATACAAAGATCTGAAATTCTTAGAATGGCTACGCAGCACTTGGTTAACCTGCGCTGTTTGTTCCACCATGTACTGTTGTGGTTCTTGCTCTCTACTAGGATCAAAGTTATAGATACTCTGGGAACGGCAGTTTCACCTAAGCTGCGACTCCCCTCATCACTAAGCACACTTTTTATGTACCCTGGTGCTTACATTGAGAGCTTACATGGTATTTAAGGATTGTGAGGGTCTTGTAGCTCCAGACTCAGGGGTGAAATTCATCCAGTATACTTAGCAGTTTTTTTCCATAGCTCTTCTACAGCACTTTCCTTCTGAGGATACAAAGTGATTTGCAAACATTAATTAATTCTCATAAAGCCCTATGAGGCAGATAAGTGTTAAGTATCCCTGTGTTAGCATATGTGAGAAACATGAGACCTGAGTGCCTTATGATCCATGCTGTGCTCTGTATTCACTCCCAAAAAGGAGCATGTGCCTTGGGACAGAGGAAATCCCCATTTTTTCGTCATTCTGTTGTTTTCCTTGGACCCTCCGGAGTCTTTCAAGGGCAGCAGGGATGAGGCTGGGATTCAAGCTACAGCATGTGAGATTCAAACTACATAGATCAGGAAAGAGAGGGAGCCTGGCTGTGCTTGCAGCTGGTTTTGTGGTAGAAAGCAAGGCCCTTTACGCAACCTCTGGGTTACTTGCTCCACGCTCCAGCACCCTGTTTGAAAGGTGACTTGGGCTGCCAAGGTAGAAAACATTCCTGAAAGTGCAGGCATACTTGTGGACCACCAAGAACCATAGGGCCAGTGAGGAAGCAGAGGCAGAGGAATTACTTGATGAAATAGCTCCAGCTGAATCCTGCCTGTCTCTCTGAGGACGACCACAGTCTTTTGAAAGAATGACAGAGCCTTGGATGCTCCAAATCTTAATGGTATTCCTCTACGTAGCTTTAGTGAGGCAAGCACAAACAGCGCCTGAAGTGACTTTTCCAGTTTGTTAATTAACCTTAAGACCAATTTACAGTGTGACAACCAGTAACGCTGGAAATGGAGTCTTGGCCTTACTGGGGTCAAATGGCAGCTTTATGAGAGACATTAGCCACATTTTCTTGCTAACAGTATGGGTGAGAGACATTGTTCTCCAGTTTTTGAGACGGACTACTCATAGATCATCCAAACGCACTTCTGAATGCATTTTGACAAATTTATCTACAGTTACATGCCTTCCCAGCCCTTGGTGCACAGCATGTAAGCTAATGTAACAAGTATAATCATGATAGTGATCAGACCTACCAGGCCTTTCTAAGACATGAGAATCAGACTAATTCTCTAGTTTCAGACACAATGAGTTCAAGTGTGTGATGTAAATGCTAACAAAAAGATACCAAACTGAGAGGCATGGTAGGTCTGCACCAGCCAAACTTCTGTTGTTATCTTAACAAGTCCATATTCTTCAGACATTGTTTGTATTTCTATTGTGCCAGGAGATTTTACTCTTTAGTTTGGGGATTCTCCCTGAATGGGGGAGGGAAATGTTGCTATCGTTGTGAAAAAGAAACATTTCTTTCTGACATATAAAGCATTAAGAGGATTATGTAAAAGGCAAGGCATATTGCAGAAGGAGATGTTCTTAATATAGCTTCTACCATGAACCCATGACCCTCCAGGAAAATTTAGGAGAGTTAAAAAAACCTATTGCTTTTACAATCTTTTAATTTAAAAAAAAAATCTTCTTGTAAAAAGATCAAGGAATTAATCCACTGTTATTTACAGAAAATTCAACCCTTCCTGCTTAAAATCATGAATCCTTTAATGTCACATCTGCAGGATATCTGAGGCAGATGCCATTAATCCAAGTAATTTCACAAATTCCAATTTAATTTGGATTAAAACCTACAACTAAATCAGTGAATAATATACACTGTACATGCGTTAAGGCTGGTGACTACTAAAGTCTCTTGGGTAGATAAACTAAGCACAGATTAGCCAGGTCTAAGTATATGTCCTCATCTAGGGGAAAAAAGGTATCCTGACATTTCAATGATGTAGATTTGAATCAGTAGCCATGAAAAATGGTTGAACATTTGTATTACAAAACAGATACTATGGCACAGTCCCAAAGGTGCATTTCTTATAAATTAATTAGCTACACAAATTATTTTGATAACAGCTACTGCACTTCTGAGGTGATACGGCTGCTCAGTGATGAGTACTTGATGATCAATGGTAGGCACTAGTAATATCCTTCATGCTGAGTGACTTTTATTACTATTTAGATTTACAGTATATACATATCTGTTTGTATCTACACTTAGGACTTGATCTTCTTAACCTCCTGTACCCAAGGTCCTTTGTTCACCATAACCTCTTCCTTTGGAGCCCTGTGATATTTGGATAAAAGGAATAGGCAAACAGGGGGTTGGGGTATCCTGCCATGTGACAAGGAGGACTATGCTTGGCTTTTGGCCCCACTTGAGCCTCTGCATATGCTTAGTTCTTACCTGTCACTCATGCCACCATGGAACACCTTAAAGGATTAAGGCCAAGGGGTCTGTATGATCTTGCCCTCTGGGGGGATCCTATAGGCTGCACCATATTTGTTGCATCCACCTGCAATACATGGTTCCTTTAAATCCATTCCCATTGCTTTACCAACTCTTACTGATTCAGAAGCCTCTGTCTGTAAGCAAACCTCTCCCTCCAGGCATAATCGTTCTGGATTTGTACAGAATGATTCCTTACTTTCCCCAAATGAAGCTGCACATTGCTATGGCATCAAGAAGCCTACATGTTCCTGGACTTTGACAACAGATTAAAACAAGTCAGTGTCTTTCATGGAACCCTAAAGAAGGACAGTCTCCTCTGGTTCCATTCAGAACATACAGAATACTTTTGACTCAGGGTGAAGTGCCTAAGACAATTCAGGTTCTCAAGGTGGAGCATATGCTTAACTGGACCAGACCTAAAAGCCACATGCACTTTTCCAGACCAGACCCTAAGAAGATGAAGTATTTGTTGTCACCATGCCGCATTCAGCCATCTAAATGGCAGCAACCATATACAGCAAATAGTCTGCATGAAAGAGTATTCTAAATAATGTCACCAGAATAGTATAGCTGCAAGAAACCCTATGGAGAGAAGTCCAAAACCTCTAATCCATTTATGTCTAGTGGGTTTAAATGGCTGCTATTTCATCCTGTTGCACCACCAGAAGTTAAGGCTCAGTGTGCTCACCAGACAACACAGATGATGCCAGCACAAAAACTAAAAACCAGTGTGTTTTTCCATGGAAGCAATGGATATTTTAGCTGGAATCATTCAATATAAGGACAACGTACAAGAAAAGACAATCATCTACAGGAGATCCTTAGTACTTGGAAATGTTATAACAGGACAGCATTAATTCTTGCATTTCTTTGAAGTTTCTTGACATAGTACATCCATACAAAGAGTTCATCGTGGTTAAGAAAAATATCCCGATCTTAGTAAAATAAACATGCTCCAAAGTTCCATATTTGAAACTCAAATGCCACATGTGCAATAAAACTAAACTCCATTTAAGGCAAGTAATATATGTCACTTCTAAAATTTCTCAACATTAAGTAGCAGTAAGGGCTCCCAAACCCCCAAACTTATTTGAAGATAAACATCATAGGCACCATCAAAGAAAACAGAAGCTAATCTAACTGGAATTCCACTTTCCTGATCCAAGGAGAAATCCCACAGTACCTTCATATGGTATTGAAGCAGCTGACAGAATCCGTTGCTACTAGTCTAGTAAATCACGACAGACTTCCACAGCTGGAGATCAGGCAAGTGATAAACAGAAAGGCACCAATCAAGTTATCCACGATACTTGTGACCAAACAAACTGTGTTCCTTCTGGGGTGGGTAACAGCCAGAGTTAAGAGTGATGGTAGGACTCAGAGGATGTGTTTTTTGTCATTTAAAGGCAGGTCCATGATCACTCTTAAAGCCAGCCACACTCTAACACTCAAGTCTGTGCTAGGAGGTGACCACGGCCTGAGCTCAGGACTTCTCTTGGATGGGAAGTACCTGAGCACACATAAATATTGGCCCAGGATGGCTTGGGGCAGAGCAGTTCCTTGGTAGCTACCCCACTGAGCTGCTGCAAAGAACAAGGTGAATGCTCTGAGTCTGAGCAAGAGCTGGAGTTATGGTAAGCAGTCTCAACAAGAAAATGCAGGCGTGTGGGGCTCAGTGTGCTCTTGAGCCTGTTCCTTCCCACAGGGTACAGACAGCCTGTGTTACCAAAGATGTTTTACTAAGAAAATGTTCTGCATTGTTTGGTATCTTTTATTCATAATGCAGCTCTTCAAAAATAGGGGAGGAATAAAAAGGCAGCAAGGACCAATCAATCAACCATTGATATCAGTGGCTACTTCTACGTGTATCTTCTATTGAAAGAGTCTTTTGTACTCACATTTCCTTAATATATAAGTAAATAAGATTAGAAAACCACAATCAAAGGCTCCAAACAGTGACTTGGACAAGAACAGTCCCTTGAAAGTCACTGGAGCTCCTGACTTTGCATCTGATTGCCAAAAAAATCCTATTTCTAACACAGAGAAAGAAAACTAAATGTGTGAAAACCACTGAAAATGAACAAAAATGCACTGAATGCAAGCACAGTTGATATGAACTGGCCTTGAACTCAGCTGACCCAAATTAAACTCCAATTATTGTGGCATTAATTCTTCTGACAAGAAAAACACAGCCTGTCAACAGGAATGGAAAACATCCCATAAATCAAGAAACGTTAAAGCCTAGTTGAGGATTATGCATGAAGAGTGAGAGGATTATGACAGGAAACAGTTCTTAGGCTGATGAGCAGCAAACTCAGCTTCCCAGATAAAGGAAATTGCATGTAATGCTCCCATACGGCCTAGAAGAAAATGCTGCAAGCTTCTGCTAGATGAAAAAGATATGAAAGTCAGAATCTGTGGGATGAAGCCTCCCCATGCAAAGCCAACAACTGTTACAGATATCTCTCTGTCTCTCTGTGTATACGCATCTGAAGTTAACACATTTTCTCTACTAAGTGGATTGTGGTTTGCCATATTTTTTTCATTTATCTATTTACTGTCAGTAACAGAATGCAATTTTCCACCGTCTCTTTTAAGTTCTTGCTATCAGCGTATCTGTTTTCAGACTTTTTGCTTGATACTGTAGGTTGTACTGTTGGTGAGGAGCTGAATAAGAGGTAAAGTTATTTAAAAAGACAGGAGATAAAGAAATGCATGCAATTTGTTGAAACTTATTGCACATGAAGGAATGCCATCTTTCTCCAACTTAACGCAGGCTACACAACTCCTCTGCGTGCCCCAGTGGGGAAGAAACACAGAGCTAGCACATTAATATTGAAACTTCTGTGATGTGTCCATGCTCGCAGTAAAAGTTCTCCATGTCTACGATTTGCCTTCATTCATTGTGGTTCAGGAAAGCCCTTATGTGTGTGCTTAAGCTCTGCTGAAGTCAACGAGATTTCAGTACAAGCTTAAAGTTAAGAATCTATGAGAGCTTTCCTGAATAGGGATCTGTGCTTATTGCACTTGGTTCAATCAACCCATGAGATTTTGGGTTCTGAGTTTTTCAGCAGAAGAATAGAAAGGGTATGTTTTGTGCACTAAGATCAGTTCTTTCTAATAGTTCGAGTGTATGAAAATGTTTGGAGAGTGGCACAGAATAATTAATTCTGAAGAGACATCATTTGTATATTGTACATATGCACACATACGTGTCTACACTCAGAAAAATTTAGTTCAATATTGAAGAAATATTCACCTTTGTTTGTATCAATGCTGTGGTTGACTATTTCTGTAGCACAGTGTCCAGAATAACTGAATTATCCACGAAAGGTATACTGTCCATGTGAATGGCACACAGTCATTATGACAAGTGAGCGCTATTCCGTACCCAGTGAAGTCCTTGTTGAGTGTACTGAACTAAATGCTCCATACTGCTGTGCAAGGTGACAGGTCCCATCAATGCATCCAAGTCGTTAAAAAAATCTACAGGGGGAAAAAAGATTCAGCATCAGAAGAGTGAAGCCGTATTTGCTACTTGTCACCCTTTAATAGATTTTATTCTCTTGCAAATCAAGTCAAGCTGAACATTTCATGGGAATGGAAGTTTAGTGCTGGTGAGATTAATTTTAAAGCCCTATGGTTCATGATGTTACAGGCTGATGCACAACAATTTTCAAAGAACAAAACAGTGAGTTCTTCGGCTTTGCTTTTCATTAATTTCCATTGAGTCCTGATAAAGCAAACAGATGCTGGGCAAGATTTATTCTGAGATTAAGGACAACTAAATCAAAAAGTCTACACATGTGTCCCTCTATACATATGCTAGGTATTTAAGCTACCATGACAGGAAACAGAGGCCTGTACAACATGGACAACCCAGTCTAAAGAGTAATTTGACTAACTAGCCCCTAGGGACTTCATTCATTTGCCTACTTAGAGGCATGTAGTGCCCATTTGAGATGCTCTTAGACAGTTGATGCATACAGCCCAGACTGGCAGATCTAACACAGGACGCACAGGAGACTTCCAGAGTGGTAGTGTAGATAAGAATACCTCAAATGACATTTGACAGCTATGGTTAGGCAACTGAATTGTACCCTGTCCCCACTTCAGGGTGAACTGAATAGCTCTCTGACCTCTGCTGTTTGTATTGAACAAAGCTCCATCAACTGCAATGGGAGATTAACCCCCCAACTCATATATACACATCTACACTCAGGTGCCATCATTTTGATTTGAATCCTGCCCATGGCCCTGCCTTAAATACATAATTTAGCCTGAAAAACCAAAGAATGTGTTACGATCAAGTCAGATGCTGAGATACTTGCTCATGGAAACCAGTTCAGCTGTGAGAAGTGAGCTCTGAAGAGGGAGCAAGGCACCTCCTTCCCATCTGTGTGCTGCTTGGATGAGGGGAGGGCTAGGGGCCTGTTCCTTCCTTCTGCAGAAAGGAATTGTGCTCCTGCTTTTGGATGTGGTCTGGCTGAACATGTCCCATCCAGCTCCACAACTTTGAGGGCAGGTAGCTGCCTTGCCTCCCACAAACCTTCCTCTCCAGAACAACACAGATGGCAGTGAATGCCACCCACAGCTATGTCTGTGACCTGTCTGTTCACCAGTCCTGACTAGCCAAATAAAGAAACATATTAGATGCTTCTGAGTGAGACAGCTATCAAAATTGCCTTTTTGGGCTGTTTTGGAAGAGGCTAAGAGCAGAGTGAAGAAAAAAAATCACCTCTGCAGTCCTACTTTGCAGAAGGATTCCACCAAAATAGTTATTTGCCTCATCAAAATAATGGGTTGGTCTTCTAGAAAAGTCCATTGCCTTGACTCACCTCTGTTTTCCTTGGCCAGGTTGTCAGCCATCTCCCAGTAGTCATAGCTGTGCAGGATGCTGTTGGTGATGCTGACGTGGTTGGCGGCCATCTGGTGAATGCGCTGTGGGATGCTGATGATAGGAGACGGGGAAGGGGCCCCTGTGCTCCCCTGGGATCCCACAGAGCTGACTGGAGAAGGGCTAGGGGATATGGGTGATGGAGTTCCTGTGCTCCTGGAAACAGATGTTAATATAGTTACTTAAAAGGTGTTGGGACTAAAAACATGAGAGCATCAGAACATACTGCAGGTAAGAAAATATAATTTCTGACTGCCAATCTGCTGTAAATTTCTGTGTGACTTACTTTCCACTGGCACCCCAAGGAGATGGGTTCTGGGCAGCTTTTGACGAATTCTGTAAAGGAAAAAAATAATTCACAATGCATATAATTTATATAAAGCTATGAAATGAAGAACATTAAACAGTATAAAAGTCCAGAAATGTAACGAAAAAAACTCTGCAGATAGAAGTATTCAAGTCTCATGATGCAATAAATCCACTCAGCCTAGTTTGATGTTGTGATGAAGCAATGCTGTAGCACAGACCCAAACCACAGTCTATTAAACACCCTGGGATGGGGGCTGGCTAGGAAAAGCTGTTAGTTGAAACTGAACTTTTCACAGAAATCCTGGGAATTCAGAAAAACTTGCTGCCAGGACTCTCTGTAAGGTTTAGGCTGGAATTTCTTGTGATAGAGAAAACCAGAAGGATTTCCACATACACTTTCCTGCCTCCAAAGACAAGTGTCATTCCCCTAGTACTTGTGAGACTGTGCAAGTCTGCTCAGCCTGACTGACCACAGGGATGTGAATCTGAAGGTCCCTCGGCTTAGGTGGGTGCTTTAGCCATCAGGCTCAAGAATCTCTCACACAATTGCTCCTCTTGGAGCTGTTCCCCTTGATCTGAATACAGCAACATTCACAGGGTCAGAGACCCTTGTAGACTGGTGTGTTTTCTAGCTGAAGGGTTTCCCAGAAGCCCCCAGAAGGAGACATTAGATAATTTAGCATAATCTTTTGTATACCTGCAGTCATTAAGACTCTCACTGGTATACTGAGCTTAGGCTAAAGAGTTTCTTTGCTTTAGGAGAGGCAACTTTGTACAAGCTCTATATTTACAGAGCAGGAGAAATTCAAGTGTCCACAATAATGGAAACTGAATACTTAAAATGATTCTAGTAGTTAATCTGCAAGAGCTGGTGGGAATTTATTGGCAGGTTCCTGCCCATTTGACCTGTGGAAAAACTCCTTCTCTCTCCCAAATGCAGTGACTGATTTAATCCTGGGCCTGTGAGAAAGAAGGATGTAAAAAACGGAAGTCTAAGAAACAAAACTTCTCTAGTCCATCTTATCTGCAGCCTCATACTCAGCAACGGCCAGTTTCTGATTCTTCAGAGGAAAGTGACCTCCTCAATCTCTGCCCTGGAACTGTACGTGCAGATAATTGTGTGCTGGAGAACAACCTTCCCTTCTTGACAACCACGGGAGACCAAGCAAAGTCCTGCAGCTTGAGATCTGTTTACAGATACTGTTTAAATGCAAGGCTGCAGGTGTTGCAAGCTGCAAGAGTTACAAGTGTTAACAGTACTACAGAAACTCTTGATGTCCTGTGGCCTAGGAAGGAAACAAGATAAGGGGCTTCAGAGCTTCACGAATTTCAAGGCCAGGAGTAATTCCCCAGGATGTTCAGTCTGCAATTTCCCTTTTCCACCTATCATGGAACTTTTACCAGAAGCTAAATTAATTTTGAAATTCATTTTATTTTATTCTTTTTTAAATGATAGCTAATAATATAGAAATCCTAAGACACTATTGATCCTCCTTGTTCTTCTGTCTCCTGTTCTAGCATTTAGCAGGCCTTACAGTTAGATTCTGATTCAGAGTTTCAAGACTGAATTTTTTTAACTTCAGTGCTAGCTTTTGGATTTTGTTGGACCAACACTAGCCAAACTGCATGTCACCTGGTATTATCAGCTCTGTTTGCATATACACAATGATCACATCCTGTCTTAACCTGCTCTGCGGTAAGCTGGACACATCTTCTTCAAAAAGTTTATTTTCTCAGTTTCGATGTGTCCTCTGAACTGCCTCTTGTGTTCCCACATCCTCCATGCACACATCAACACTGGCTGTATTTTAGCAATGATTGTATCAGTGCTGTGTGTGCCCTGGCATTCTTCCTGCATTTTGACACTGAGCCTTCTACATCCCAAGTAAGTGACATGAAAAATAAGCTTTGGAGTGTCCCACAGGGGGTTCTTCCTTCAATGGGTTTTCTCTTTTTTTGGCAGGAAGGGCTAAGGTGTGACAGGAAAAAAATGAAAAGATCTTATTTATGATCCTAAATAGAACCAACCTAAGAATCCTCATCATTTGCTCCTCTTACAGAATAGTTTCTTTTTTAAATTTTCTTTTCTGATCTGATCTGTCTCAGAACTACTGGCCTTCATCTTTCTAGTGTAATGGAAACTGAGTAGATGCTATTTACTTACAGAGTTTGAGGCAGGAAAATATGACCATTGAATTGGATTCAAGGATAATTCTGCTGTAAATATAACCAGCCTCTGCTTTACTGTACAACTTCTCACACCTTTTTTCCTCCTGTTTTAGGTATATTACTCCAGCTTCCTCTCAGTTCTGCACCAGGAAGGTGGAGGTAAGAATTCTAAAGTGTGTAAAGTTGTAAAGGACTCTCTTTTATCCCACTTTGCTTATTGCTACCCATTCTTCTGGTTTCTTTATGCTCTCAAATATGTCTGGCCTCTGGATATCTGTGGCTTCTTTTTAATTCCCTGCCACATTATTTGTTTTATAATGGAAATAAAATACTTAAAAGAAGATTTAAATAATATTTTTTTCTTTTCTAAAAGAAAAGTGTGTCTAATTTTCCCTGAAAATGTGTGTAACAAGGTTTAAACTCTTTCTTTGATTGATAATATATGTGGAAGTTCTTAATGCAGTCAGCATTTCACGTCACATGGTTTGAAAGCTTTTAGATACCAAATATGAAATGAGTGGAGAATTGGCTTGTTTTCCACTGAAAATTATAGCAAATGGATTTTTTTCCCCATTTTTACTTTCAAAGGTGAGAATACTTTCTAATGTGAAACTATGCCACCATTATATCAGCAGGAGCTCTGCAAAAAACCGAGCTCATCCTTGGCTATATCAGGGTGTAAGTCCATTTTATATTTGCTGTGAAACAGTTTCTGTCTGCTAGTACAAGACATTTTACATGGTTGAGAGCCTGACCATCCTGTTCTTATTGCAAGTATTCTCTGAACTGGTAAAGCAAAATAAAGTACTGTAATAGGCACATATTTCTTTCCCCTGAAATCAAGTCATTGTTAGAGAAACATAACGTGTTGAATTATATATTGCTAAATTTTTAGAAGCAATTACAGTGACTTCAATTTCAGTTTGACAATAACAGATCTGTCAATTTTCTTCACTGTCTTCATGTATTCAAAATCTGGTCATGAGCATTCGTGCTTGTATTTGAATTTTTTTATTAACAAAATGTCAAACGATGGATGTTTTTCATTTCAAGATACCTCCCTCTGAAAAAAACCCCAACCCAACAGATGAGACCCGTGTTCAAAGACAAATGGCTGTTCTGGTCCCCCAAAGCAGTTTGTCTTAAAGCACTTGTATGCTCATATTAATTTTTTGAATTAGGAAGATGAAGGCTAATTTTGTGTTTGTAGATCAAATGCTTGGTGGACTGACTGCTAAGTGAGCTCCACCTGAAAGGTTTTGTTCTTGAGATACTTTTCAGAGAAAGGTTGCCTGTCAAATAAAATATATTAAAATATTTTGAATGACTTCCTGTCTTACTCAAAGTAACCAGGGTTTGGACCTGGCAGAGAGTGAAAAATGGATGCAGTAGCACGTGAAGCCAGCAGTGCTGTGGCAAGTAACATGGCAGGTGGTTTGGTTGCCCTCCGGTGCTTTCGTAAAACTCTCACTGAAGTCAGTGTGAACTCTTTGCCAGTTCCTTGGGTAAGAACATGTCCCATTGCACTGCCCTACCTATTGATACTGCTAAGTGGAAGCTCTGCAGCTGAGGAATGATCTAGATCAAAGTCTTCAACTCACAGGTAGTCTAGAGGGAAGTATTGTCCTGGAGGGGATTCTTAGAGCGAAATCTGGAAACCCCATTTGTAACAGAGGTGGATAACACCAGACAATTGACCAAGAATAACCTGAAAATACCTGTTTGTTAGTGCAACAAATTTCTCATCCTTCATGAAGGGACATGATGTGTATTTTGCAAAGAGGGGCCCCCGTGAAGACAGAACTGACTTGACTCTGGAACTGACGAGAGATCAGATGTTGCCATGGGAGTCTATAGTAAAACTCTACTGACTTCACAGGGGAAAAACTAAGCCCAGCACAGCTACTGTTCTAGTAAGATGCTTCTATTGCCTATAATGACACAGTGATCTTAAAACACACCATAAAGAACGCACCTTGAAATACTCAATCAGCGCTTTCGAATACTTGACCGCATGGTCTCTCTTGAGTCGGAACATCCTCCAGTACAGAAGGGCCAGGCAGCGGTAACTAGAACAAAACGGAGAGCAGAAGGTGAATTGTGCCCCCTGAACAGAAATCCCAATGAATTATCTTAAATTCTCAAATAACACAGAGTGGAAGGCTGACAGCACTTTGCTTACGGGTTTTAACACCATTTGTTTGCAGTACTTTACACTTTGCCATGGATTCATGAGCAAGACGAGGTGTTACAGCCAGGATAGGCCATGCTAACAAACACTGCCAATGAGATATTAAATAAGCCATGCTCAGAAGGGTTTGCAGGTAGGGGTTCCCAGGCTTTGGCTCTGACTTGAACTCTGCACACTTGACCAAAGGCCTCTCCTGTGAAAAGTTCATTACAGGCCTGGAACCCAACATATGTGGTTTTTGGTGCTTCTTGCTGTAAATGCAAAGGCAGCTTTTTGGAGTATCTTATCCTGGGATTTTATTACAAAGCCTGGAGCCTATATAATGAACTAGAGTCATCCTGGGTATATTTTGTGTACAGCCAGTGGTTTCTTCCAGCAGCTGGAGAGAGCTGGGAAACCTTGGACCTGCCCAGATTTGACTGGCCAAGCTCCCTTGTGAGAAACCAAAACAGAGATTATGTTGGAGCCTGGAGGCCATTCCTAGGCCACCTGCCTGATTTGTTCCCCTGAGCAAACCAGTATAATACTGTACTGGAACTGTCTGCCCGTGTGCTCCCCTCATTAGTCCGCAGAGTACCACACACCTTTAATGCAATGTAATTAAACAAGAGTAATAGCTATTAACTATCATTCTACACCACAATAACTCTAATCAGCATTCAGGACACACAAACTCTTTTCTTTGCTATTGGCTTTAGGTGCACTTGCCTATTTTCTGAATCAAGACTCACCACCACCTTTTCCCAGCAAGGTTTTTGATTGACAAGTGTGGGATTGCCCCTCAGTAACACAGCTTTTGAAGCAAAACTCTGATGTGTTTTGCTTTTCCTTTGGCAGCAGAGGCCTGATTTTTAGAAGCAGTATTAAGTCTCGGAGCCAACCCACAGCACCAGAAGGCGGCTTGAGTTGTGGGGCGCTAAGCGTTCCCCGTCTCCCCATGCTCAGGAGCTGCCCAAACCTCAGGAAAACCCTCGAATTATCAACCTCCTCTTGAAAAGAAACCCAGCCAGGGTTTCTCGGCCCGTCCTGAAAGCGGGAGGTGAATTTCTGCCTTTGGCCGCTGGAGGACAGTGTCTCCCCAGGAGAAGCGGAGCCGGGTCCGCATGGAAGCCTGGCAGCCTGCCCGGCGGGCGCTGGGAGCAGCTCGGGGATGCAGTGGCCTCGCAGCCACCATCACTCTCCCTCTGTCACCTTCACAGGTACAGCACATATGCAAATGGTGTCAGCTCATCTGCTGGCTGGCAGACGGTGAGTTAAGATCGCTATTCATCGCCCGGAGAAGGCACCGGCTGCTTTTCCCCGCGCTGACCTTTCTGCTGAAACAGATGCGGCGGCCCCCGTCAATTTGGCTGCGGGTTCTGTACACACCCGAGTGCTCCGGCAGCTCTGAGCAACCCTTACTTATCTGGCTTTATTTTACCTTATCTTATTTTGCTTTGTTTTATTTTTTAACAGTTCTTTAGTCGTTTTCTCACCTAAACATTTTCGAATCAACTGCCATGAATGCATTCTCCCAATGGCACAGCAAATCAGTGACAAAGAAAGGGCATTAAAAAAAAATAAAAAGCATCTCGGAATATTTTGTTCTCTTTTTTTTTTTCCCCCCACAAATGCTTAATTAGGGCTCCTTATTTATGGAGGCTAAAGATGCATTTAATTTGGATTTTTAACAGATGGTTAATAGATGTTAAAAACACACTTGCTGATTGTAAATGTCCACTTACTGAGAATCAGTAACCATGTAATAGGTATTTTATGTATTAACTACAGAGATATTAAATTAAAATCTGATTTTAATAACATTTTAGTATTTTACTAGTGATAAGCAACCATCCTATTGAATCCAAGGTGCATGCATATATATAGAAATCTCAATTTGGAAGGTAAGCCAAGAGACTTAATTATCACCATCTCTATATCTCCCTTCATATAATGTACATATAATTTATGATTATTGAGCCTAAAATGTCAGCCACAAAAGAAATTACTGAGCTATTGGTACAAAAGTACATCACTCATAAAAACAACAAACCATCAGGCATTTAAAAATTAATTATGCCGATGTACCATAGCTGACCTGTCACAGTCAATAAGTATGAATTGCTTATTTACAGAGACAGAATGCAGACCTGGTACAGTGATAAGAGGGCTGGACCTTCCCAGAGCAGAAAGCACTCTCTTAATTTCAATAGACAACATAATCCTATCTGGCTGTGTCCAGCATCTGACTTTCAAGAACTGGCTCACTGCAGAAAAGAAGCCTTTTGAGGAAATCATGATCTACTAACCATAATGCTGCCAGCTGTTTGTCTTCTGGCGTGGCGTTGGGGCCTGAGTGGGTTTTTAGTCTCACTGCATACCTTAAGCAAAAGGAAAAAAGCCAATGTGAGTTAACTGAGACAGCTTTATATTATTAATCAGAGAGCTAAGCTGGCCAATGTCATCTGATCTGCCCCCTTACACATATTTGCTCAGGTTACCAGACACATGTGTCCTCTTTCTGGTTGTGTTTGAGAGCTACTCTGCCATCAGCAGTGCCTCCCTGCACTCTAAACAGCAGTAACTCCCTCGAACATCCATCAATCCAGAAGGGAGCCTAGCTGGCGAGGTGATGCTGTCCTACCAAAATAACCTCCGCTGCTGCGGAGACCCAGTTACACCGAGTTCATGCAGGAAGGTTTTCACAGCGTTTGAAGGCAGCCAGTCTGCCTTGGAGCTGGTGCTGCCCTCACCCTGCCAGTTCTAAGCGTGTCTACCCAGATTTGCTCCTCCAAGCACAGCACAGCAGAGGGGGAACATGTGGCTCAGAGCTATTTTTGCTCATACGACATTACATTCAAATTCTATAAATATTAAACATCCACAGAGGTAGCACTGCTGTTTCAAGAGTGTATGTGCTATGCAATCACAAATTAGTTTCTGGAAATCTCAGCTTCCAGCTGAATACCTGAACAATAGACAAGGTTAGGACAAGACACAGCTTCTGGGCTCACTTCCAGAAAAATACCTGTTCCCCACAGTTAGCTGCTTGTGTTTCTTATCTTTGCTTTCAAACTTTAATCCTCATATCTGTGCAAAGATTTGGTATGAACATTTTGTTTCAATAGGCATACCTAGAAACCCACTTATTTTTCTGAGCTGCAGCAAGTGAGATCAACTGCAATTTACACTACAATGCAACCACAGCTACTCACATTGTTGAAAGCTATGGATCTGCAGGCAAAATTAGGACCATATATTTACTACGATGCGGAAGGACAGGGCAGCCAAAGAAAGAGCTTTCTGTGTTGTGAAAAAAACAGAAGGGAAGAATTGCAGAGGTGGGATGTACTATTCTCTTACTGAAAAAACCAATTGCTTTTATTTAATAACCTTCCAGTTAGAAAGCTGGCCTCAATCCACTGAAATGCATGAGAAGACAGCCCTAAGTGCAATAAAATGCCAATGGAATTGTCAACAGGTGAGAAAATACATCAACACTAAGTCCAAAAGAATGGAGTTGTTTTAGAAGCTTTGCTTCATTATGAATATGATTAAAAATTAAAATGTTTTACTTCCTATGAACTTAGTCCTGATGACAGCTGCAAGGTTGACTGTCCTGAGGAGCAGAGCCATGGTCACTGGCAGTGCAGCTTTCTCCTCTAGCGTAGCTGGGCTTGCTCCTTGCAGAGGGAGTCACTCAGCTGCTGGGATGATTTTGACCTTTGTTTTCTTTACTGACACTGTCAATACCATTAACTATTAATACCTACTATAATAAAGAAAAGGACTTAAAAGACAAACTTTCTTCATCAGGAGTGCAGGTGGGACTGAATTCTAGACTGTCCTGTTTGGAGAGCCAGAAAGGAGACTAAATGTAGGGATAGCTTTAGCGGGAGCTGAACTGCTTTTGGGACTCCACTGGCTACAGTAAGAATATACACAACAAACAGACCTCGCGTGTCCATTTTTCTATCACTTTTCACACCTCCTTTCAGGTAACCTTCAAACTGCAGCCTTAAACATGTTGAAACATTTTGCAAATTACCACTCCATGAGGATGCTTTGATATTATGTATTATTATTTTTCTCTTTTGAGTAGCACACATCATGAAAATCTTGAAGCAATTTGCAACTCAGACAATATGGAAAGGTTTTTTTTTTTTTCATTCTACACAGTTTCCTGATTTAATTTCCATAGAAATCACAGATAATACATACACATTACATATGACTGATCAGGCGTTTCGGAGGACCTCACTTCTCCACTTTTACTGTATCTAGAGAATTTTGTGATAATCTAGATGAGCATGTTTGCACAGAGTAACCCTTGAGGTCAACTCCTCTCTTCGTACCTGATGAGTTCAACTGTTTCTGAATACATTGTATAAGGGGATTTAGATTCCATTGGGCCTTGTTCCATTGCATTTCCACACTCAATAAACGATAGTGCTGCTTCTGCATAATTCAGTGCCTTTCCAAACTTTTCCACCTAGAGGGAAAAAATAAGGACACAGAGAATTAGTGCAGTCATCAAGATATGGTTATGTTTGATGGGATTTTCTCAACATGAATTGCAAACTTGACACAATATCTTCAGATTCACAATTTTTCCTACAAGAAAGCTAAAACCCATCAAACCCTGTGCATCAGTGAAAATTGTGAGATACAGAAATTAGAGCTGAAAAAGGCTGTGAAATGTTATTTGGTCCACTTTCTTTTGTCCAAAGAAGGATCAGCTCTACCTGGGACACTCCTGACAGATGTTTATCAAAGTTCATCCAGTGCTGGAAATTCCACAACTCATCAAGCCTTTTGTTCCAGTTTTCGTTAAAAAGGGTTTTACACATCTTTGCAAATGTAGTTTTTCATCACTCAACAAAGAAAGGTGATGATTATCTTGAACTAAGAGAATGAGAATTAAATGCTTTCACTAACTCTTACTCAAAGGCTCATCTCTCTTCACATGTCTTCCTTATCCCTGCCATTTTCAGAGTGACCACACTCTCCTCTTGTCAGGAATTTGTTCTCTATACCCTCCTCCTCTTCCAGGGACTGCTCTGCACTCTCAGTTTCTTGTGCCATCCTCTTCCCTTGCCCCATTTCTTCTCCTGTTTGCAGTACTTTGACTCTGTGTGTATTTGTGTCCTTACATGGATATACGTGCGTATATGTCCTCAATGACAGTGTATGCAAATATGCACATAATGTTCATATGTGTACATTTATGTACCACTTATCTGCTCTCAGAATTTCATTTTTGGTGTAGATAGAGATGAATCATACTAACACCTCTCTGTCCTGACTTCTCATTCCTTCAGCCAGAACTCCTGCAGTACATAAAGCCCATTAATGGACTGGATGCATTTGGTTGAAATCTGATGCACACAGTGAAAGGTTAATGGACCTTATTCTTTTCCAAGGGATAAAGATTTTAAATAGTAACTTCGGAATGGCACACTGGCTTCAATCTATTTTAGGTTCTTATATGACTCCCATTGCGATCATACCAGAGAACTTCACAAACTTTTTATTATACTTCTCTCCCTGATGCTCTTGTGCGGGTGGAAGTGCTATTATCCCAATTTCACAGATGGGAGACTAAGGAGCAGAGAGACTTAGAGTAATTTTCAGGCTGCTCATTCTGAGTGCCTATGTTAGGTATTGTAGTGCCAAAGTAGGAGGTATTGAGCCCAGCAAGGTGATTCTAAGTGCCTGGAGGCAATTCCTTCAGGATCCCTGCCCAGTCAAGGAGGGAAAGGAAGTATCTGCAAAGGGCAATTCACAAGGTGTAAGTAAGGTGCTGATCCACTGCATAGGGAAGCTGAATGTGAAGGATATTTCAATCACCTAATGCTGCTGGGAGGCTATTTAAACTGTGCCTAAGTGACTTTCATGCAGGAAACTTATGGCAGAGCAGAGAATAATGCGTGCACCTCCTGTTTCTGGGAGTCTACCATAAAAACATTTCTCTTCAGGCTAAGAATTTCCTTTGCATATTAAGTAATCTTTTCCATTCTGTTTAAAGCAACACACTAAAACGCACCATTTGTACTTCTCTACAGTATTTTCTGATTTAAGACTCACTTTAGAGCAATATGGAACTGAATAAACCATGGAAATTTGCGCTAATAAACTCAGGTAGAGTGTAAAACTCAGTGACCTAAATTAAGGGCCCGCTTCTGCTTCCTTGGCCTTTTTACATTCCACGCAGCTGAGAAAAAGTGGTGAAGAAACCAAGGCTCTGAGCTACCTTTATTCTTCCCTGCTGTTGTGATAATAAAGTGTCTGTCTGACAGAGCAAGGCAGAACTGCAGCTACTCCCACCCACAAGACAGCCATAGTCATTCAGAGTCCCACGCCACACATTACATCTGCCATCCCAGAGATCAAATGTTTCTAAGGCTGTGCTAACATATTCATAGAGGTGGACAAATGTAACCTTGGAGGAAGCTGAGAGATGGCTCCTGGAGCACTGAGTACTTCATTGCACCCATTTGTTTAGAAAGACAAGCATCTCTTTATTGCTTCATATAACCTCAGATTCCTCTTTTTCTTACCAGCTACATTTTTACACAGGTCAAAGCCAGGGCCAAGAATCTGTTTGTTGCAACAGTCCTTTGTGTGCAAGATAGGTGTTTCTCTAGGGTTACACAGATTCCTTGTGTGCTTCTGATTATGTTAGGAAACATCTGCTGTGAAACCAGGATTCTTCTGGCACTGAAAAGCCAGAACTCTTTAAGAAAAGTACGAATACCTCAGCCACCAGACCAAATTTGGAGATATGATTATAGGACCTAGCCAGCTAGTTAAATTGAGAAGATGGGTATGTGATCCCCTACATAGCCTCCATTACTATAGTTACTAATTAAAGCAAAGGAATAAATGGAAAGTTTTATTTATCCAGGCCTTTATCTCAGTAAGTCATTATTTGTTAAGTCATAGTTTATTGGGCTATGAATATTTGATTATATAAACATTTCTTAATTTAACAAGCCTAGCCATCCTTATAATAGATTTTATAATTACCTCAGCAATACTGCACTGATGAAGAAACCGCATTACAAAAATAATTTGAAGCAACATAACTGGAAAGAAAATGTTCTCACCATTGCATCTGCTTTATGCTTCTTCCGTTTAGCTTCCTGCATAAAGTAATCTGCATTGCGTGGCCTACCAAGGGAAAATAAGAAGACATTTTATTATTTTCTGGAGTGCAGAATATTTTCAAGTTATTTTTCCCTTATTCTAAACCTGATTTGCAAACATTTTTTATGAAGAAAATATACTTATCATGTAACCATGCATCTTCTATTTCCAAACTGCTGCCTGTGGAGACAATAGCACTTATGGTTGTTCTCATTCTTTAGAAGTCAGTGACTCAAAGCAAAAGAAAGCTAATAAAACGTGGTTTTATGGATTATATAAACTGCTTCCCAAATTAGTGCAGTTTTGATCTGCAAAAAAGGATGCAAGCATTAAGCGGCATAAGTTATTCTGTCTTCTCTCCCTGGTGCTTGCTTACCTCCTTTTCTACTCTTCTCTGTATGTTCTCATTAGCCTTGGCTTCTCCCTCCTCTCAAAACAAGTGTGTGTTTAATCTCTCCACTCTGAAAACACACATCAAACCTGCTTGCCTCCACAACTACCATCTCATGCCCCTTCTCCCTCTTATCTGTAAGCATGCTGAGAGTGCTGTTTACTTTTGCTGCCTGGAGTTCAGCTCCGACTCGGTGCTGGGCTGCCGGCTGCAATTCCACTGATGTTGCTCATGCCAATTTCTCCATTGATTTCTCCTCAAACAGATCTTAGAGACTCCATCTCTTCCTTAACCTACCTGATCTACTGACTGCAGGGCACAAATTCAACTGCTGCCTCTGTGCTGAAATTCACAAGTCTGTTTCTGATCCAGACTTATCCACTTCCATTCAAACTGAAAACACAAAATGATGTTTCCTTGGCAATGTTTGGTCACCATCTGAGCGAGCTACTCATGGCTGAAGCAAATTTCTTCATCTCCTCCCACAAGCTCTCCCTATTGCACCTTTCTCAGTCACTGTGGAGAATAGCCATTTGCCATGTCATTTCAGGTCACAACCTTGCACCTTCAATTGTTGTTTCTAATAAAAGTCTTCATATATCCTTGTCCTGGTTTGAGTTAGAACTAAACCAGTTCTGTTCAGTGATTTTACTTCTCATCTGAGTCTCTGCTAACTAACTGCACTTTCTGAAGCTCACAGCATGTTTTCACAGACAATTTCTGCTTCTAGCAGTGATAATACTTGATGTTTAGAGTTACTACCAAGGATTGGTGTGCAGACCAAGGTCACTGCTAGATCTTGTGTACCACATCAGGGGTTTCAGAAAGTGAAAGGCCACACCTGCAGGAGGAGCAGCCAGGACAGGTGACCCTAAACTGACCAACGAGGTATTCCATCCCATATACGTCATATTCAGTATAAAGCTGAGGGATCATGAGGGTCTCAAGACTCCTCTTCCTTCAGGATCCTTATGCCCGGGGATGCTCTTCCCTTCAGGATTCTTAGGCCTTCCTTTTTCCTTTGGTGGACTCACCCCTTCCCTTCAGCCTTCTTCGCTTCTCAGCCCTGTCTTTGATCCCAATTCGTGTCCTCCTGAACCCAGCTCCTGAACTCGGTTCCCATCAGCTGCTGAGTCCAGTCTGGGACTTTGCCAGTGCCTGCTCCACAGCCTCAGTCGTGACGGTGATGTAACTGCCATCAGGGCGAGGCTGGATTGGAGACTCGTTTTGTATATACTTGTATATATCCCATTTTATTATTATTATCTTCATTAAAGCTGTTTTAGTTTTCTTTTCTAATCTGGAAGCCTCTCTCATTTGCTTCCTTTCCCATTTGGGAGAGGAGGGGGCCATAAGTCTCTCTCCCTTATCCTCTTTCTCTTCCTCTAATTCAGGGGAGGTGAAGAGGGGTTAACAGAGAGCGTCTGTTGTAGGTCTAGCCTAAACCTCGACAATCCTGACCCTGCAGATTCTTGCAGTCTCATATACATGGGAGATGGCCCTCTTCTTTCTCTACTCAGCTAAAACATGTCCTGGTTCTTCTCAAGGTGGGTGTTGGTGTCTTTGCCCAAGTTACAAGCGGTAAGACAAGAGGAAATGGCTCAGTTGTGCCAGGGGGGATTTAGATTTGATATTAGCAAAAATTTCTTCACCAAAAGAGTGTTAAGCACTGGAACAGGCTGCCCAGCGAAGTGGTTGAATCACTATTCCTGGAGGTATTCAAACTACACATAGATGTGGCACTTAGGGACATGACTTAGTGGTGGACTTGGCAGTGCTGGGATAAGGGTTGGACTCAATGATCTAAAAGGTCTTTTCCAGCCTAAATGATTTTATGATTCTAAGCTCATACTGCTGTTACTGACATATCCTTGTCTCTCTCAGAGCATGAAGTTTTGCTTTGCATAATAGTTTCCTTAGTATTGGTTAGGATGTCATCCCTTGCCCTTATCTAATGAAAATGATATATTCCCAAGTAGTCAGAGTATGAATTCTGATGTTTTCACCATTCATGCCTTTAAGTGCTTAGTGTTGTAAATGATATGATATTATTGTCACTCAACAATCTGTTGTAGGTTAACCCTGGTAGGCAGCTCAGCCCCACACAGCTGCTCACTCACTTCTCTCCAGTGGGATGGAGGAGAGAATTGGAAGAGTAAAAGTAAGAAAACTTGTGCATTAAGATAAAGACAGTTTAATAGGTAAAGCAAAGCGAAACAAGGAATTCATTCACTGCTTCCCACAGGCAGGCAGGTGTTCATCCATCTCCAGGAAAGCTGAGCTTCATCACTCGTAACGGTGACTTGGGCAGACAAATGCCATCACTCCAAACATCCCTCCTTTCTCCTTCTTCCCCCAGCTTTTATTGCTGAGGATGACATCATATGGCATGGGACATCTCTTTGGTCAGTTGGAGTCAGCTGTCCCAGCTGTGTCTCCTCCCAGCTTCTTGTGCATGCTCAGACTACTTGCGGGTGGGGCAACGTGAGAAGCAGAAAAGGCCTTGAAGCTGTGTGAGCACTGCTCAACAATAGCTAAAACATCCCTGAATTATCAACACTTTTTTGGTCACTGATTCAAAACACAGCACCATACTAGCTACTATTAAGAAAATTAACTCTATCTCAGCCCAAACAGTAAACACTCCTAAATATTTTTTTTTAATTGGGATTTCTCAGCACATTTGTTTAAAAAAAAGTTTTGTGCCAGTCAGAGAAGATGCAGATCTAAAACCTGAAGTCAGTAGGATGGATGAGTAAAAAAATTCCTGCTGATAGCAGCAAGAACATGCTCAGATCAATAACTGAGATCAGTGGAAACAAGGAGGAGCCTTTTGACAGGACAGACATACATACTTCCTTGAGACCATAAGGCTATTTGGCAGTGCATTTACTTAGTCTGTTTCCTTCTACTTGTTTGCACATAGTTTCAAGCACATTTAGTTACACCACGGAAGGTTAGTCAACCTTATTTTGAAGAGAAGGAAACAAAATTAATGGTCTGGCTAATTTTGAATAACCTCTGCCCTAAAAATCTTGTTGATGTGAAGAAAAACATTTTCTTTACTCCAACCTTCTTTAAAACATTATTCTCCCTCAAAATTGAATATTTCCTCAGGTTACTCTACTCAGTAGGTCAGAAAGGGGACTAAGGACAGGTTTGTGTCCCAGTATCTCATAATCTAATGCAGCTGAAATACTTCCTTTGCTCAGAAAGATGCTAGCATTATCCTAATAGTGTGAACCATCTAGATTTGGTCTTGGTCATTTATGAAATATTAGACACTGAAACAGTGTTAGCTTCATATAGAAAAATAACTATGTTTTCACAACCATTGAAAGAATTCTTTAAAAAATGTTAAGTCCCATCTCTCTTTGTCTTGTGCAAAGACCTAGGTATGATGGTTTATGATGAAGTGCCAAAAAGCAAAGCAAAGCAGATCAAATCAACAAAACAGTTGTCTCATCTCTCTGAAATGATCAAAGTGATGAACCTTTACATGATCCTTTCAAACTCAGGTCATTAAAATATGTCCTTTGCAACATTCCCTCCCATATATGACCCAGCACTGTATGTCTGACTTGCTTGTTTGAAGCATGGTAAGAGGCTGTAAAAACAAAGTGAGATAACACAATGTAATTATGGTCTACTTATAAGTTAATTGTAAAATGGTCTTCAACTTGTAGCAGGATTTATTTTTCTGACTTATGATTAGCAATGAGGGTATTAGCAAAAGGCAGGCACATTACTGAACCAAGAAGCCGGCTTTGAGGGCCCTGCTATGGGGTGGTTAACCATAATACGACATGCAAAAACTGAAGTAAGCAGTTTGTACTAAGTCCAGTTGTTTTTTGGGAAGCTTAACACAAAAAAGAAACTATTAAAAGTCCATTTGGAAACAGCATATATATTCTCAATGTGAATGTTTAGGTATTTCCATAGGAAAAATACAAGATTGATTTACAAACAAGAGGATGTCTAACAGAAATTAAGATTTATTAGGAAAAAATGGATAGGGTATGTGTTCTTGTAGTTTCTTAAACAGAATTTGTTCAATAGTTCAATAAACATGCCAAGTTAAATTCTGATCTCTTTATGCCATCTAGGAAATAATATTCTTCAATTTATCACTACATGTTAAAAAACTTCCTGTTCAGATTACTAGTGTGCATGTTGAGTGAAAATGGAAAGCTGAAATGTCCTATAGATTTAATGTATGTTTATGTACATTGCATACATGTCTTATATATTTTTATTAACAAAATAAGGATGTGCTTAGATTTAATTATTTTATGATCTTATAATGAGAAAGGTCTCAAATCCAGTTTTGTTTGGGTTCCCATGGCACATGAACATGAACAGTCCAGTGCTGTTCAATATATTCATCAATGACCTGGACAGAGATTGAGTGTACCCTCAGCAAGTTTGCTGGTGATACAAAGCTGGGAGGAGTGGCTGACACGTCAGAAGGCTGTGCTGCCATCCAGTGAGACCTGGACAGGCTGGAAAGCTGGGTGGGGAGAAATTTAATGAAGTTCAACAAGGGCAAGTGTAAAATACTGCATCTGAGGAAGAACAACTCCATGTGTCAGTACAGGTTGGGGACTGATCTGTTGGAGAGCAGCTCTGGGGAAAAAGATCTAGGAGTCATGGTGGACAAGAGGATGACCATGAGCCAACAATGCGCCCTCATGGCCTAGAAGGCCAATGGCATCCTGGGATGCATTAAGAAGAGTGTGGCCAGCAGGTTGACAGAGGTTCTCCTCCCCCTCTACTCTGCACTGGTGATACCCCACCTGGAGTACTGTATCCAGTTCTGGGCACCCCAGTTCAAGAAAGACAGAGAGCTACTGGAGAGAGTCTAGTGCAGAGCCACTAAGATGATTAAGGGAGTGGAGCATCTCCCTTATGAGGAAAGGCTGAGAGAGCTGGGTGAGGGTGACCACGTTATTGTCTATAAGTATGTAAAGGGCAAGTGTTGGGAGGACGGAGCCAGGCTCTTCTCAGTGACATTCAGTGATAGGACAAGGGGCAATGGGTACAAGCTGGAGCATAGAAGGTTTCGGGTAAACATAAGGAAAAACTTTTTCATGGTGAGGGTGACAGAGCCCTGGAACAGGCTGCCCAGAGAGGTTGTGGAGTCTCCTTCTCTGGAGACATTCAAAACCCGCCTGGATGTGTTCCTGTGTGAGCTGATCTAGGTGATCCTGCTCTAGCAGGGGGGTTGGACTAGATGACCTTTCGAGGTCCCTTCCAACCCCTAACATTCTGTGATTTGTGTTTTTAAATCCAGTATAATAGTAAGTTATGTCATGAAGTAAAAATAAAAAAACAACAACAGGAAGAAGCCCCTCTTCTATAGGAACCTTGAAGATAGCAGGTTTCCTCAGCTGATGGACATATGAAGACATATAAGAAAGCTAATGCATAAACTAACTACCCAGGATAGCTCTTTTGCATGCTGCACGCTTTGTATCTATGATGTTCACAAATACTCTGATTTTACAAACTCTTAAGTTATAGTGACTAAGAACCTGTATCTGTTAAAAATGTGAAGGTTCATACAAATTTCCTCTGCAGCTTGGCTTATTTGGTTACATTGGTGATAATCTCAGACTGGTGAATTTGCAGGTAATATTATTGGATATAATTTCAGATACTATATGTTATTGATGAGAGACATCTTGAGGAGAAGTAAATCTGTTTTCCCACTGACAAGATTCAGAAAGATCTGTGTCTAACCCCCTTTTCAGGTCTTTGGTTTAAGGTTTGCAATCCCTCTGCAGATCACAGCTTTGCTACATCCTGAGAAGCCAGAGAATAGAGAAAACTTCTACAGTGTTAAAATGGTACCAGATTACTGGTTGAACCGGGGTGGATATGATTAGCAGAAGCAGCACTGGAGTTTCTTTGTTAGGCTTACTGGTCATGAATGTAAACTGAAGACCTACAGAATGTTATTCAGTGACTTCTGGTTTTCAGACAATTGGGTCAGATTCTCGTCTTAAGTTATTTACGACTGTACGTATCTACTGGAGTCAGCACTGTCACTCCAGATTTACAAACAGAATTCAAATATCTTTAAAAAAAAAGAAATTTAAAAAGAAATCTGACTTCAAAATAACAGGTACAAACAAGTGTTTTATCTCTATTAATAATCTTGACTGCAGAAGAAAGTCTTTTGTTTCTGAATATCTGATTGTTGGTACTTTTAGAAATATAGTCCTCTTCAACAAAGCCAAAAAGGAGTTCTAATACACTGCTGTAATGCATCTCATATATCTCTCTGAAAGGCAAGAGAAAGAGCGTAAAGCACCAGTGCCAACTAAGTCAGGCCGCTGGTGAATTCTCCCTGGGATCAAGTGTCATTATGTGAAACTGGCTGCTCTCGAGGAGAATTTACCCGACTATGTTGATTGGGGAAAGCAATCAAGTACCGCTGGAACCTTTTCAACGCATTCTCAGTCAACACTAGCCAGTCACCTAGGCACTGCAACAGAATCCAGCCTTTTACAGAATAACCCCCCCATGGCTAGATCTGATAGTACAAACAAGGCCAGGCTTCCTTTTCAGCAGCAGCTTTCAAACCGTTTATGACTTTGACGAGGGCAGTCTCAGTAGCACGGCTGTGGCTGAACCCAGGATGAAATCTATCAAACAATCTGCTACTGTCCAGAGTTTTTCTCGCTCGCCTTGCCACCGCTTTCTCTGGAAGCTTGTCAAAAACCAGCAGGACAGACAGCATTTCCATTGCTTGTTATGTTGTGTGGAATCCCAGCGTGAGGTGAGATGGCTGCGGGCATTGTAATTACACCCCTTCCAGAAGCTGCCTTTCAGAATTTCTGGGCTGTTGAGCTTCTAACAGTGGTGGCACCACTACCCAGGTGAAACCGCTTGTGTGCATACATGTTTCTTTCATCCTATTTAGTTCTATGCCATTATAGTGCATCTCTGCCACCTTTGTCTTTTGCTGCCTCCTCTGAATTTAATTTACTCCAGTTCAGCAGATAATTGCAAAAATGTAAACTCGTGCAGTAAAAAAAAAAGGGAAGAGGATCAAACAAAGTGAATCAATAAAAGCCTTACTTTGTACAGTAATTTATCAGCATCTACTGCAACCTAATCTCCTTGGAACTCAGAGAAACTGCTGGTATTTACAGAATATGGTGTAGCTCAGACTCCAATATACAATTTTAATTATAACTGCATTCAAAACCACATTTTTCATCTAATTTTTATATTTGATATGAACTAAATACTAAACTATAGCATTTTCTGCTTCATTTACATAATCTACCACTTGTACATTATTTCTTACTGTGGTATGGTTCTTTATGAGGATACATTAAAAAAAACTAATAAAAGTTCAATTAAACATCATAAATGTAGCCAAGTGCATATTTTAATACCCTTCAGAGATAAAGCTGCTGAAGTGTTATAAAAAACCAAACTAGTGCTTCCTCAGTGTACAACAATTGCAAGTAATAAAAGCAGCTTAAATCATAATTCTAAATATAGGACCAGTTTCACAACTTCAGTAATCTAGAGCCTAAAAAAAGAGGTGTGCTGGAAAGGAGTAGTGCAGCAAAATGAGTGACTTTAAAATCTGAGCAGAGCTAGGGGCAAATCAGAGGAAATTGGTGTAGCCAGGGTTAGCTCACCTCCAGTTTTGAGTCTATGCCAGTAGGCCCTGAACTTTCAGTCCAAGAAGGGAAGAAAATCCTCTAAGAGCAAGAAAACCACGTAAGTTGAAAGGAAGATGTATACAGCCCTGCCTATTTGCTGTTCCATACTGGGATATGTGTCAGGAGCATGTCCGACATGTTGGTGAACAATTAAGGGTTCTCATCCTGGGGTTAAAGAATAGAGCTGAACAGTTATTATACAAAATACTGTTCTCCCCTGATGTATCATGGCCTGTTGCCCATTCCACAACTTAAAATAAAGCTGGTTTATGGGACATGGCACTGCTGTGTCTGTGGCATGTCACACATGGTGGCACACAGGGTTGGGAGAGCACAGGGCACTGTACAAGGTGGGTGCCCAGCTATGGGAGTCTCATGCTCACTATGGCAGACCCAGCAGGTCTGGGCAGTTCAGCAGAGGGGCGTACAAGGGGAGAGGGCAGAGGGAGTATTTGTGACCCATTTAAACGATAGTGCTATAGGCATTTCAGAAAGACAGGAACAAAGGACCTGATTGGAGTCAGGCCAAATGTAAGAAAAATTTACTCAGTCACACAACTACTCTCTTGTTGGGTTTAGTATAACAAGGTCAATAGCTTAGATGAATAGTACAGATACCTAGAGAGGGAGTTATTGTTGCAAAAAATGGCAGACAAAATTAGAGCCTGGCACCTAATTTAAACGAAATTAAGAAGGATAAAATAAGTGGGGATTCCTATTTTGGCAAAAATGTAAAATCCCCCAGAATTTAATGTAGTGAAATACAAGAGACTATGAGAAAGAGAAAATCTATTACATATTCCTGGGCATGACCCAGATTTGTGCTTAAAGATATCCATGTGAAATCAATATCTAGACTAAAACATGTGAGGGCAAAGTGTACAAGTGAAGAGTGAGGAATGAAAGAAGTATTAACAACAGGGACTTGAACTCCTGTATTAAAAAGCAGAGGGAGAAAACATTGCATCCTTGTAGATAAACTACAATTGTGTCTCTTTCAATATGTGTTAAATAGATATTCTGAAATAAACTCATTTCAGTAGAGGGTGGAATGAAAACCTTTATAGTCAGACCAAGGGAGAGAGAGCAGGACCACAGCAGCTCAGTGTATATTGTTTGAAAATACCATGGAATCACACCTTGGATTCTTAAGAGGCAGCTGAAAACCAAAGGCAGAAAGATCTTTCTAGAAGAGGGACTACCTGGCTGCCAGCTCTGACGTTCCCAGCTCTGGTGAGTGAGAAGCCATGGTGTGGAAACTGTTGAGTGACAGCATATGTGAAATCTGAGTCAATGAATGGGGCATCTACACTGAAAGGAGCAGGTGAACTTGAAATAAAGACTCTATCCAGAGCTCCCGTCCTGCAATGCCTGTTTAAGAAACTTCAGTAACCATAGGATTTGAAAGAAATCATAGTCAGGTACTAGCAGACCAGGAAAACATCTGATAGGGATTTTGGGAAATCATATTCCTCATGTGTATTAAGTCATCACAGCCTTTCTCCAGCTCCATGACTCTGTTGATTCTCAAGATGAACAGGATACTCCCAAGCTAAAAATGAGTTTGGACAGTCTACCCATGATTCCTTAGACAGAAGTGGTTACAATCATTTGCTAGTGTGGTTCATTATCAATGGAAGATGAAAATATCCTTTATATGTTGAAGAAATCATCAGGAAAGCTACAAGCTTGGGGGATCACAGCCTTTCCACTCTAGGACCATTACAGTGAGCCTTCCGGTTCAAAAGGGAAGGTTCTGGGTAATTATGTTGTGGAAAATGGACTTGAAGCACATTCTTCAAACATATGTAAAGATATTTTCTATAGAGTCAGAAAAGCTGACTTAGGAATTAAGCTGTAAATAGAGACATTAGAATATCTCTTACACACCACATCTGGGAATCCTGGCATTGAGGGTGATGAAAACCTAGACTAGTCAAAGACCTGCAGGGTTTGGAGGGTGCTCAGCACCTGCTGTAGGCATCTGCTCATTGTTTGTCAGTTGCAGAGGTGAAGAAAAAACTGGGAGAGACTGGTATGAGGCACTGTCCTCTCCTATCAGAGAGATTCAGCTCTTCTGCTGGGACCTGGAGGAGAGTTTGCTGAGCCTGATTAGAAGCCACTTGGTCTGCTCACTGTTATGATTCATTGTGGACTACAGATATTTTCTAGTCAAGGTGCAGAGTAAGAAAAAGGCACATCGAAATCAATTTATACAAATTAATCCTCCTTCCTGAGTGGCAAAATTATCAGAGGCTATTTGAGATCTGATGTCTGCCAATAAAATAATTCCTTGGCTATGTCTGTGCAAGTGGAATAAGCAGGGCAAGGATATCAGCTCTATTGTTTGATCATACATGCTGTTTAATTGCTAATACTCTTTCTGGCATAGTTTTGAGCTCAGTCTCAGACAATGTCTGGGCACAGCTGAGGGACAACACAGGCCAGGGACTGTTCTCAGGAGGCAGTGGGTGGTCTTTGCTTTGAGGAGTGAAGACAGTTGAATCATATAAACATAAGCAGTGCTGGACCACATGCCCATAGGAACAGAGGAAAGGTATGGATGTAGGTTGTAAGCTGAAATGATGTCCATAGGTCTGCCTTTTCTTTGGCGACAGGGAATAGTGGCTATAAATTCTTTACTGTGTGAGAATCTTTGGCCAGAGCTGATGAAGCATCTATTTCCCACCAGACCAAGCTCTCACAAAGTATCCCTAAAAAGAAAGGGGCTAGGTGGTCTTGCAGAGAACAGGCAGCTTAATTACCTAACCATGGGAGGCAGTGTCTGCTGTCTAATAATTTGTTATTTTCTCATGGGCAGTGTACACATGAGAAAATTCAGTGCCACAAGCAAGAAGGGAAGGGGAGGAAGAATGGATGGGCAGATGAAGTCATGAAATTCCCCAAAGCTGAGAAACTGGAAGCAGTCCACAATAAGCATACAAATCCGTGACAAACTTGGTATAGAAGATGCTGGACTACCTGACCAGTGACTTTTTAGATTGCTAATGAGATGAAAGAAGAGACAAAGCTCTATTCCTTAACTGTGCTCCTGAGGATGTGCTCAGCACTACAGAAGTCTCTTTAAATACTTCAGAAAATCAGGAGTCCTTGAGGCATTTTGAGCAATGCAAAGCGAGATGACTTCCAGATGTCGTATAGAAGTCATAACTCAAGAGCACCTTTTCCTTTCCACTCTCAGGAAGAACAAGGGAGAGGAGATTGAAAACAAAAGAGACTTGGGGTTCAAGCCAAAACAAAGAGATGCGCCAAGAAGTTACCCTTTAAACTCTTTATGACTTCTATGCATAACACCTTTACAGGATGAATATTTTCTGGGTATGTGGTTTACTGGTTGACAAACACAGAAATGCTACCTCACAGCAGGATATGTTCCTTGGACAATGTAAAGCTGGTGGGTGGGTGTGTGTAGTGCCTAAATCCATAAAAGTCGAGCAAACATTCAACAAAATATGAGTTAAAAAAAACAGCTGAAGAAGATGAATTACCTTGCTCCTATAAGGTCGGGGAAAAAAGGAAAACAAATGTAAGTGAAGAAAAACCACACCCTGACTTTGAAAGTGTAACTCACAATGCAATTGAGAAAATAATCCTGAGGACCATGTTCTGATTTAATCACAAGGAAAACTGGGAAGCTGGGTATGCTGTGCTCTTTTTTATACCACACATGCAGTATTTTGAGGAGGGTGTGGGACTATGCCCTTGGGCACCCACAGCATGTCCGTGCTTATTACTTCAAGGAAAACAGACTTTGTTCCTAAATGCGCTTATTGGGAATTCTATCATTCAGTGACATTACAGCAGGAAAGAATTGGGCTTGGAGCATTATTTTATAGCCTTGAAAATGTTCTCTTCATAGAGTCAGAAATGGCCAAAAATCCAGGAAAACTTCTTAAGAATTAATACTGCAAACAGCATTGAAGCCACTTATACATATGGCATGCTGGGTACCTCAAGGCCTATTTAGAGCAGGCAGTAAACAATGGCAAAACAGAGGAAGCAGGATTTTGCCTGCCTTTTGAAGACCATTAGCTATATTTACTTTTATGTTGTGATGTATGTGTATACAGCACTCTGTCAAGCAAGATATACTTTTTATTGACCTACTTGTGTTCCAATTTACTGCTAGTGACAGCTGTTGTCAATGATCTGGCAAAAAGAAATTGAGAATAAAGCAAAGAGACAATAATTGGTCAAAAAATTTTGTTGCTTTAAATCAAATGTAAGGGATTTAATATTTTAAAAACTACAGAGTCTGATTAAAATGAAGACTTTAAAGCCATGGCTGGATTACAGTAATTCAGAACTTCATGGATTATGAGATGAAACACTTCATAGGCATCATTTTGGACAAATGCTGCCATTAGGATTACAACATAATTTTAGACCTACTGTACTGCATTTCTTCAAATCCTCTGCTGTGGTACTATACGAATTTGAAAGACACTGGCTGCCATGTTTAATTTGATCCTTCTAATATGTGAGTCAAATTTGTTGACATTTAACATTTGCAGCCAGTCTAATCTGCTATATTTCAGTGACTTCTCTGCACAGTAATCTCAGAATCAAGGCCTAGTAAAGCTGGTGTTCTGGTGGTGTTTCCTAGATACAGGTTGTGCATGACAGCTGTAGTACAGGAAAATCTCCCTCCTCTAGTTAGCACAACAGGCATTTAACCGTTTCTGGTTTTTAAGGACAAATTAAGACATATTTGATTCTGTGTTTTGTCTTATTTGGCTTTTTAGATTGCTTTTTCTAATGGATCACAAGTTGCCTCGGGACATTCTACATGGAAGGCACTTACAGAAACAAACAGTTTAATTATATCTCTGTCTACAAAGGTGAGACAGATTTATTGAAGATGCCTGCCAGTGAAATCACATGTATCACTAATGGAGAAAGCAAGTGATAAAAGCCTCTTAGATGATAGAGTGGTTAAAAAAGCAGTTTTCCTATGACAGTATTCTAGGGGAAAACCAAAACAAATCAGTCCCCTTGTTTTCTGTCAGCATCTTAAGGAAAAATCAGATGAAGATATGACGGTCCTGCTGTAATTGTTTCTGATTTTTTCTAATCCAAACAGACGAACACGCCCCACAATTTTGACTTTTATCAGTTACACCGATACCTTTCTGCCTTGTATGTACATTTTTAAACTGCAGAAAAATTGAACAGTTGCAAATAAATTATAGATGATAAAGTATTTTAAGAGATACAAAAAGTTAGGCAGAACTTCTAAACAGTTTCAAATTTCCTCAGTTGAATAAATGTTGAATAAATGTACTGGGAGAATTAAAAACATGGAGGGAGGTGAAGAAGGAGGGAAAATAAGGATATATACACATGGAAGAGTTTTCTCCAAAAGGGGCAGAAAAATTGCTTACGTTTATTCAACCTACATCTTCTTACAAGAAAAATTAATCCCACTAGCTTTCTTTTCTTGACATATGAAACAGTTACATCCTTTTGAAGTCTATATTTATATCTTATATTAGGAAACCTGGATTCTTTTTATGAGAGGCTGCTATCTCTCTAGTTGTCCCTGAGACCAGATAGTGTGAACAAACCTTACTACTACTACTGGTATTATTACTATAAAAACGTAGAAAGCAGTTCCTGAGGAAACAAGACTGTTATCCCAAGGTTTCCTTTGGTATAAAAGAGTTAGAGATGTTGTGGATGAAAGTCTGGGAGTACGAAAAACGCATCAAGGTCACACTGCTTACAGAGCTCCAGGCAGTCTGATACATGGCTTGAACAGAACCTTTTCTACACTAGCCAGAAAAAGTAAGTATTTTCAGGCCACAACATTACCAGTCAAAAAGAATCCGGATTTTTCTAGATACTAGGATTCCAACCTTCAGTTTCACTTTTATATCTTGTAAATAATACCACATCCTAAATGACCTTGGGAAGCAAACTAATAATTTTAATTTACCAAAAAGAAAAGAAAGACAATTACAAGCTTAAATTATTTTCATAGGAGGAGAGCAGGAGATATCTGAAGGATATAGTGGAGGTGAGGAAGGCCAGGTATCCCTCCAGGTACTCATGCTAACCACTGCTGCTTCCTACTCACCCCGCCTTTGTGACACCTTTTTCTGAGCAGCAGTAGCAACGACAGCAGCAACTGTCAAGGCTCAGGGAAACAAGGCCCCCATATGTCCTCTCTTCTTGCTCCAAAGGGTACACAAGAAGGGTGTTCCTCTCACCCCACCTTGCTGTGGTTCTGTATAGATTAATAGTCTGATGTCAGCACCCTGAGGGTACTAACAAAGCCTTAATAGCCCTGACCTGCCTCATGTGGGGGCTTATATAGAATGTCTCATTCATCTGTCAATGTACAGTATTGCTACAATACTTCTGGCCATGTCTCAGTTCCTGTTGGAAAAACTGTATTCTTCTCTCTTTAAAAGCAGAAAATGACATTGTTTTCTTTATTTTAAAGTCATCTGTACTTACATATCATCAAAGATAAGCTTTGCCCTTCTGCAGTCCCTGGGCGTGCTGGACAAAGGTGACCAAGATTCAGTTTGGGACTGTGGCTTATTGCAGAGAAGAACATTTTCTGAATTGATGTGAATTGCTTTCTAGACAACAAACATCAGAGAAGACATTAAGGAATTGGCTACTCACTTCAAAAAAGCAACTAATAAACAACGGAGCATCTTTGCATTGTAAATTGGCAGTTGGTTTTCCTACTATTTCAGCAGGGATTATGTACAACTGTCCTGTCACTGATAGACGCAAATTCACAGATGTTGCTCAGAGCACTTTGTAAAGGGCTTGAGTTTCAATGTGATATACCAAAGAAATTGAGCTCAACTACCAGTAAGCATTAAAACACTCGGAAACACAGTAAGTGAAATTATTAAAGACTAGATCTTTTATGGTCATTTAGAAGATGAAGTTGTATCTCTAGTCTTCAGCTTCCAGACTAGCATTGGACCTTGCCTTGTGCAAAGCTCACTTGTTTGACTCTTCTCATGCTGTGCTGCTAATGTGCCTGTGTGGTATGAATTTGTAGATTTGTAGCCCAAGGTCCAGGTTTCTTTCTGCTCTGCGTCCCTGATCAGCTTGAAAGACCACTGCTCTGTGCCACAGAGGAAGCACGTGTTTTTTGGCAGGATCTCATTCTTTCCCTCAGCTGCAGCCCTGTTCTTCACATGGCCTCATGAACCCTTGGTCCTACCAAGTGACCTGCTGTGTGGGCTACTATGCACTGGTGCAGTGCAAAGCAGAAGGCCTCAGTTTGTTTTCTGTTGATAACCACTGCCAGAAGACACTGTTCTTTCTTTGTCAGGTGGCAGACAGAAATGCAATAGGGAAATGGACAGAAAGCTGAAACAGACAGAAGCCACTGTCTGGCTTGTGGACTCTGACTGAAATGTGAAGGAACACTTGGGCATGCCAGTTAGGTGCCAGGTGGGAAGATGGGATAAAAAAAAGCTAGCTTTAATATTTATAGTTCATGAGCTCTCATCTTCTGTGTGGCACATCCAGATCAGTTCAGCAGGCTAAAGTTTTCAGATGAATAACCAGATACATAAGAATTTTATTGCAAAGGTTGTTAAAATGTTGACCAAATGGTGCATTGCTATGCTATGCAGAAAATCTCAGTGAAATGCATTTGCTAAGGGTGTGGATCATAAAGCAATCACCTTTTACTTTTGATTTCCAGCACATTTGCCTGTGAAGGATTTTAAATTGTTTTCAAGATATCCAGCGACGAATCACATCATTATAATTCTGAACGGGTTATAAACCTCTAAACTTATGTTTCAGAAGTTAATGTTAAAAAATTACATTTAATCCATGAAAAAATAAATTAATGACTATGCTATATTAAAATGTCTTGTTATTGGAATATTTTTATCTAATTAATTTTATTTCAATTTATTGAAAGCATCTGCGAGATATTTTGAAACTTAAAATTTATAACTTCTTTTTAAAAAAAGTGTCCAAAATTAAGATTATAGTTACTACTTCCCCCTCCACTCTCAAAAAAAGAAATATACTTAGGTATATACATATATACTTAACATAGAATGTGGGGCTAGTTATACCCACAGCAAAAGTGGCTAGAAGAGACCACTGCTCCCACTCAGATAGTTTGTTTTCCTGAAAGTTGCTTAGGCACTAATACTTAGGCTTTTGAGACCTTTTATGTATCAAATAATAGATACAACAGATATTGGATAAAACATGTAAGTGGCTTCTGTAGCAAGGAGAGGAGCATAGTCCTTTCTAGAAGCAACAGAGTGTCCTAACAAGTCAAGCCCTAGTGCTTGACTAGATGCTCCAGAAGTGGACATCAATATGATGGTACCCAAACGGCTTCTTCCAGATATTTCATACAAAGCAGAACAGCTTCAAGGGGAGCATGTGGCAATATTCTGCCCTTGATCTCCTACCAGCAGTGTCCTGCAGGCTGGAGGGCAGGGTATGATTTTGAGAGGTGAGAGAGAGAGGTGAATTCCCTGATCAGCATAGCTAACAGGCTGCTTACTCCAGCATCCTAACCACAGAACTCATGCACAGATAGGGGCAGCACCTACTCCTCTCTCTCCATGCTCTGAAGGCAGTGGCTACCCCACGGTGTAGTAATACGGCCTTATCTGGAAGAGTGCTCTGGACACATTTAGTGTGAGCAAGACTCTGATAAGTATTTGGATACCTGGACTCTGATGGATCTGAGTTCACTGGTGTTAAGAGTAAGTAAAAGTGTCTGATAAAGCTGGTTGTAAGACATGTAGGAAAACCTGTCTGCAGACACACTCAAGGTTAGGCAGTGGCTGAGTATAGGCCCTATACAGTAGAGGCCTTATGTACCACACTTTTGAAGGCAGGAGGCTTGCATCATGCCCAAGCAATACTCTGGAGGCCTAAAGCCATTTGTTTTGGGCCATTAGCTTTTACTTTTTGCTTATGTAGCCTTTGTTATTTGCCTGTTTTACAGCCTGCCCTCTTTCCTTTCTTCTGTGCCTTGCTAAACTCCAAACCAAAAAAAGAGAACTTACAATCCAGCACTCATTATTACAGCTTTTTTTGCATAACATTCTGCAAAACTATCACAGACTGCAATAAAAAGTGAAAAATATAAAGCTAGGCTTTATATTGTGAACAACAGCTTAAACTTACATTGAAGTCTCCGGGATGTGGCTGCGACTGGATTTCACCCTTATGTTTTTTGCTGGAGGAGATGGAAGGTAATAGACTGCTGCCATTAGGTCTGCTGGAGGAAGTTAAATCATCGTTGGAGTATTTGTGTTTTGATGCATCAGAGAGGGGAGAGACGGGCGACCGAAGCATTTTCTCATTTTTATTTATTGGTATTGCCAAGCTGGAAATGGAAATTACAGTAATGGAGTGTCACAAAGCTGAGTTTGAGAAAGGTAAATGTTTTATATATTACCAAAACTTTGAATTCAAAACCTGCTGGCAGGATAAAGTCTATTGGAATCTGGAAACAAGCTTACAGTGTTGGGACCAAGAGTTCATTTACAAATTTGTATTGTGTTTCTCCCCTTTCCCTTCAAGGCAGGTTGTAATTCTGGAGTTAATATAAAGTCTGTATCAGAGTACTTGAAAAAAAACCATACAGTGATAAATGGCCACTTGCTCACTATTTCTTAAGGGATAGCTGGAGATGAAGATTAGGCTCTGAAGTGTAAGTTCAAGTTATAGAGCCCTATTTCACCATTACAGGTGACAATTTATAAGCCATGGCAATAAAACCATATGTCAACTAAAACAGGAAATGTGTTTAAAGATGACTGGCTTGCCTTTGTGCTCAATGACCAGGCTTTGGTAGCACTGTTTATACTAATCTAATACAGATTTCAAAGACAAAGAAAGATAGGCTGGTAGCGCAGACAAAAGGAAACATATGCAAACAGTAGATGCAGAGAAATGTGAACTGCTCTGCCTTCTGAAGAAGAAAGCTGTAACACAGGCAGTATTTTCAGCTTTCGTTTCTTTGAGAGAATCTTGGGATGAAGAGAAATCAGACAGACCATAAAAATATGCCCAGAAATGAAATTCAGATGCAACTAACTTGAAGAAAATATTTAGCTGAAAATCTTAAAGCAACACACACAAAATAAAAGTTTTTTTTTTAAGGAGACACTTTGCATTAAAACTAAAACTATGATTAAGGTCAGACAGACTATTTTAACACAGCACCTTTCCCTGTCACATTCCCCTTTATTCAGCCTATTACTTTTTATGGACAATTCTTGCTTCTTTATAGTTACTGTATCAGACAGTATGCACTTAATGGAATTGCAAAAAAGAATATGGTACAAACTATATTTTATTTCAGCACTTAATTTCAGGGAACAGAGCTAATTAAATGTGCTCTTATCATACATTTGTCCATTTATCTGGCAAGTCTTTAAAAACTAGCTGTGAAAGAAGCCATGAATTGTAATTCAAAACCTTTCCTGTTTCCCATAGTGTAGTAACTTTAAAACAAAACGTGAACTGTTTTGCCTTAATGACCAGTGCTGTTTATGAAAGTAAGACTCGGGGTGTGTAAGATGGACAACTGTGCCCTTCTTCTCCTAAGAAAAACAGGCTCTTTAGCACTATTTTGAATGTGCAGGCTGATGCTGTCATTTCTTTTCCTCTTTTCAAACATAAACCCATGCCTCGGCTAGCCACGTTTATACATTATTGTCAAAGTGTGGACTTAAAGCACCCAAGAGACACCACAGATGTTTGGAAGTGCACCCAAGCCTCATAAGCTTGGCCCAGAGCTTGTGAGGAGTAGTTGAAATTTCTAGTTGTGCTGAAGACCTTCTACATGGCCTTTGGCACATTGCATAGGGCCCAACAAAACGTATTGTGAGCAGTCAAACTGCAGCAGCACAATCGTCTTACACCGAGAAGCCATGAAGAGAAACTTGCAGTGAGCTGTCATCTGCTGGAACTGGGCAGACTGTGGCATCTGATGTAGGTTCAAGATATTTGGGGTATCTCTGCCTGATGCTGCAGCCTTTTTTGTTAAACAGGGTCTTGCTTAATCTTCACCTCAGACTGTAATTCCATAGTAGAAAACGCTCATATCTGAAGGTGATTTTGCTCCTTTCTTTGCCTTCAGCTGTGCTGACAAAACTGTCTGTGTGGCCCTGCTGGGAGCTGAATAATAATAACAACTCAGGTGTTCCCCCCCACCACCAAATCACCCCCTCCCTCATTTTCAGACAAGTTTCTTGAGTGAATTTACAGGAGACCCTACCAGGCAGCTATGGTGGCATAACTGGAGGTGGGATATGCCAGCATAAGCAGCACATCACTGGTTGCAAGAGGGACAGGAGGTCCTGATATCTGCACTGCTGGTTTAGCTACAGCCTCAGTATCCCATCCTCAGCTGTGGGAATATTAGCATTTGATATCATGTCCTACGGTAGCATAAACCACAGAAACATCTTGGAAGCAGGGCAGACCAGAGAAGAATTAGGAGGCAAATACACGTATAAGACCTTCTTCTTTGTTTCTTTAATGTACAGTTGCTACCAGGAGTATTGAATATAATGTCAAGCAAACCACAAATTATTGTCCTGCTTCCAGGAAGCACAGAATTAACCCTGTGACACAGCAAGCTATGACAGCCACGCTATTCTCTGGAAATGAATGCGACGTAAAACATATGACACTGTGGTAACAGGAATGGCATGCCTGCATGCAGGCACCCACAGTGAAACAAACTGCTCTGTGCATTGTTTTCACTTTCTGAAACATATGTGACATGTCAGGACAAAGAAATTGAATGCATATTTTTGAATAAGCACTATATATATTAGTTTTTTCCATGATTTTTTTCCGCTAGTAATGACAAGAATTGCTCAAATTCATCAGTGATGCGTACCATAGAAAAGCCTACTATAAAAACCCCCAAATATTCTCTAATTTTAGCAGTTTCACCCCAAGAGATACCCTGATAGTACCACAAAATTATTTTTTTTTAAATACTGATGACCAGCATGTACTAAGCAGCATGCAGCTGAACTCTTAAAGGGTTCATGTCTAAGTGTGACTGTTGGAAGCCTCCAGAGAAGCTCAGTATGATTGATGTGACATCGATAGGGGTCTGTGTGCATAAACCATGCCAGCAAATGCTAAATATTCATCATTTGTTTCACGCCCTGCATCCTTCGAACATCTCATTGTTTTTAAATCTGAGTTCCTTGTCCCAAAATACTTACTAATTACACAGACTAGATGGTTTGTAATCTCAAAACACTAGGTCTCAAATATATTTTGGAACTTAGTATTGAAGGCATTGCTATGAATACTTTTCTCAATCTTTTCCATAGAATTATAGAAAATTGTATTTATACAGTCACACTTTAAGTCTGAAACTCACAACATTATGAAGAAAGAAAAGGCTATAAGATGGTGGCCTACGTGCATTGGTGCCTACAATACAGTGTTTGGGTATATGTCTTGGACAATTGCACTGCTTTAGCTATAATTACTCCTTCATGAGCCTCACACTTGAACTCACAACTTCTTTGTGCAATAGGACAAAAATGCAAGTATATAAATGTGTCAGGAGCTACTAACTTGTTCATTAAACCAGAAGAAAAGAGAATACAGTGGGTAATTTTTCAACATAAAATGTGATAATTAAAAAATAAATCCTATTAAAGGAAAAAATAACACACAGCATTAAACTGCAACTAGTTGTATGGCTTGGTGGTAAATAAAATGGAAAATGCTTACCTATTTTCATTCATATTGCAGTGATTTGCTGTTGTGATGCTGTGGGCAGAAGCAGCTAATCGTGAAGAACTCTCTCGCTCTAAGTGAGTCTTCTTGATGTCTCTGCACTCTTCCTCATTTTCACACTGAATTAAGAGAAAAATAATCATGATGTAGGTTTTGGGTTTACTACAGGTCCAAAAGTATTTCAACAATGCAGGGGCTGGTATTCTCTGGTATTAATATTAATGATGACACTTTCTTTGAGCATATACCTAACATGCATCAGAGACGATTGGTGCACATCTTAAAAAATAAAATCTAAAGAGGCAGTGTGTAAACAAAGGAGTAGAATATAAAACTTGAATTGTTTCCACCACTTCACCACTTGCACCTTGGGATATTTTTTCTTTATATTACCCTCTTTGCCCATCTCCTGTGTGCTCTTCTCTTGCCTTGTCCTCAACCTCTTTTGCCTCTCCCTCTCTTTTCTTGGCACCAGTGACTATGCCTATCCTAGTAAATACAACAGATCAGCAACTGGTCCTGAGGTCAGTCAGCCTGCATGGCACAGCTCGCACCCACGCGTTCATCTCAATCCTCCTTCAAAGCAGGGTACACCACACTCAGGTTACCTTTAGGGAAGGGATCTTAGTCTGGTCCCAAGTGAGGGCCAGACACCAGAAGAACAGAAGCTGACCCAGGCCAAAACCATGTTAGCAAGCATGTTAACAGTTAAACAAAGCGTGTGACTGTGTGCCATTGCTTGGGACTGCACCCTGGCCCTATCTGGCCTACTAGGATGAACATAGCTGAAGTTTCCTGCCACTATTTTACTTCATGTTATGTTCCTTAGGTTTTATCATTGGCTCCCAAAGGCCCTGCTTCCCCAATTTCCTGCAAAGTTCACATCCTGTTCCACTTCTCCAGTTTCCAGTGCTGGCTGAGTTTTACTTGTCATCTGTTGATTCTGCTGTATTTCTTGCCTTGCTTCATGGCAACAATATTTTCTGTATTATCCACTGCCACTGTGGTTGCTGCTACAGGGTTAACATTGTAGCTTACACTCCACAGGAGCAAAGATCTTCTCTCACCTCCATGCTTAACCATCCTCCTCTGTCTCTACTTTGCTCATCTTCTTGAGATCATGACAGAGGTGAAAGTGATAAGAACCTCCTTCTAATTTTGCAGTTATGCCTGATGATCCATTCTTATTAGTCTTATTCATAAAGTCTTTTGGGAAGGGGGGTTGCATATTGTGATTCTGCATAGCAGCTGTCCCCTTGAGGGTCTTATTCCAGGCTGAGGGGTAATTTGGTACTCCTGGAATGCCTTGTATTTATTATGTTACTAAAACAGCCAACAACAGCGTAAACAGAGTAAAAGATAACACATGCCACAAAAGTCAGATTAAGCATTTCTAGAATGACTACATTTATTTTACTCTTCTATTGTGTCCTCCTGCTTCCTTCCTAGTGTACAGCCTGGTGCTATCACATTGGCATCTCCTATTGCCTAAAACATAAATATTTTGCTTCTGCCACTCTTTCTTGACCCATTTCCATCATATTGTACTTTTATACATATTGTGCAATTTCTTCCATGCTACTTCCCAAAGAAAATGCAGACAAACACATCTCAAAGTTTATCAGGACCCTCTGTTATGGCTCTACCAGTGGCCAGAACAGGGTTGCCATCTTTCAGATACTAAAAGAAGAACCAAAAAATGAAAAAAGGTAGAAAAATGAAAGGCAACTTTAGCTAAACAGTCCTAAAAAATATACAGGTCAGTCTGCACATTTACAGTAGCTCAAAGGGCAACAGATGACTGCACTGTAAAACTGTCCAGAAATTGGGCAGATGATGATTCCAGTTCAGGGTGACTTTTGGGGTCAGATCGATACGAATGGACCGGAAAGTCTTCCTGGAGGTGGGAGGGGTCTTTCTCCTCAGCATCACTGACAGCTCAGAAGGTGTGCAGGAAAGGCAGTGTGGAGGGGTGGGTGTGACCAGAGATCTGTGCCCACCTGACCGCTGTGACAGCGCTGCTGGGGAGGGGGCAGCTAACGGGCTACACTCCCACTTCTACACCTGTCTGAGGGCCCTGAGGTAAAAGAGGGCTGCTGGGGTGTGAGGGAGGCAGGCTGTGGAGCCACGCAGGACCCAGGGCTCTGTGAGTGCATCCCTCATGAAGCTGGGGATCCCTACTTAGGCTGAAGGGCTTGTTGACAATCTGAGGGGAAAAAAGACACTGCCTCTTCTTTTTCCACACATGCAGTGACACCATGCAGACCATGACAAGATAGCCAATAGTTCAAGGAGTAATGGTTTTAAGCTAGGAAAGGATCGATTTAGGCTGGATATTAGAAAAAAGTTCTTTAACATGAGAGGGATAGGTCACTGGAATGGGCTGCCCAGAGAGGTGGTGGAGGCCTCATCCCTGGAGTCATTCAAGGTCAGGCTTGATGGGGCTCTGAGCAGCCTGACCTAGCTAGAGATGTCCCTGCTTGTGTAGGGAGGTTGGACAAGATGACCTCTAGAGGTCCCTTCCAGCCTAAAACATTCTATGATTCTATGATAAAAGTTGTTTCTTTGCTGACCTAAGCATCACCTCCAAATGCTCAGATTTTGATAGAATTCTCAGGAGAGAAAACTATTCTATGAGAAGGGTAGGGCTTTTGCTAAGGCATAGAAAGCCTTCTGCCATCACTGAACACCATCTCCAAGGGGCTGTGATCCCTCGCAGCCAGGAGTTTCATCACCTCCCTGGGATGGTCAGTTCCTACGCGGTGAGTGGGGACGAATCCCAGCTCTGAACTGCCAGCCTGAAGAAGACACTGCCATTGAGTACTGGAAGTGTGCACATGTGATGCTTGCCTCCCACTAGCTGGAGGCCACCCTGCCTGCCCCAGTTGGTCCCCCCAAATCTCACCTTGCGTTTCCTTCTAGATTTCGGTAAACACTTCTCCGCGGGGGGGTCAGCACTACTACCCTGTGAGAGGCTGACTGCCTGGTTTGCTTCGGCGCTCATGGCCAGCGGCTCTTCAGGCAAACGCTCTGGAATCCTGGACAAAAGAGCCAAGTCAATGTTGACCCACAGTGACTTTACCTCATCACTGTCTTTCAGAGGAGACAGGAGCTCATTCCTACCGAAAGGAACCAGGGTGTAAAACTGTTCCTCCAGCTCCTTTGCTATTTCACTACTAGTCCTGGCATTAACGGAGCCAAAGGCACTGCAGCCACCGTGGGGTTTGCTGGTGGCACTGGTCCCCACGTCCTTGGTGCGTGGCTCAGCCCCAGCCGCCACTGGCACCTTGGGCAGCGGGCGCTCCTCCTGCTCCAACTCAGAGCCCGAGTCGGAGGAGGATGACGAGGACGAAGACTCAGTCTCAATGAACTCCTTGGATTTGGGCGCCGTTTTGCTTGGCCCCCGGGTCCGACGCTTCTCACCAGCTGCAGCCAAGCGGGCCTCCCGGTGGTGCCCAGCTCTGCAGCCACCACCACTACTGCTGCTGCTGCCGCTAGGCCGGGCCCTCGGCGCCTCGCCAGCCGTGCTTTCCAAGAAGCTTTGGCTCCCAGGGGGCTCCTCCGCAGTGGGGCAGTGGGGGCCGTCCCCAGCAGAGGTCCTCTCCACCCGCCGCGGTGCCTTCTTCCCTGCTGCCCGTTTTGGAGGCCCGCCTTGTTCGGCAGCAGGGGGTGACTTTTGCCGGCTGCCCTTGCTGCCCGGTGCTTTGTTGGCGGTCCTGGGCCGTGGTCCGTCCCCAGCAGCGGTGGTGGCACGGCCCTCCCCACCACGGTGCTCAGCTGGGCTGGAGGACGGGGTCTTCTCACTTTTCTGTCGCTCCGCTTTCACACAGCCGTAGTAGGGATGGGCCTCCAGCGCTGGGCCGTCATGGTGGGTCAGGATGGGTGCTTTGTGTGGGGTGACTTTATTCAGCCACTTGTCCAGCTGCCACTTGTTGGATGAGGGTGGCTCAGGCTGAAATGGAAACAGATAGGAACAAGCTTAGAGCTGAGACCCTGCTGCCCTTGCCCCAGGACTTCCTCAGGGACACCAAAAAGCCAGGTATCTTCTGGTACCACAGAGGTTTTCCTCTGGTCAAAGAGTCGCCCCCAAGCTGTGGCAACCCCCCGGCACTGGCCCAGTGTGGAGAGACAGGACATGTAGGGCATGCTGTGCAAAGAGGGTATATTTTTGGTTTTAGAATGAGGCTAGGAAAGAGGATGGCTTCCATGATTCATTTCTAAGGATGATTCAAGCAGCACTACTGGCATCAACTTTACTGGGAAATGCTCCCAAGTTTCCAAATAGAAGAAAATATAATGGGGATAGGAAGAGAGGAAATAAGGCAGAGGTACAGCTGAGGCTAGGGAGAAGAGCTAGTAGGAAAGGTATGGATAGGTACTTTGTGTCCTGCACCATCACAATAAATACGAAAAGTATTTAAAAAGCATATAAAGAGGCATGTGGTGGGGAGCTGGAGGACTAGCCAGTCTGTTCTGTAATCTGTCTGGTATTGACGTTATAATCCTGTGAGATCCCACAAACATTTGTTGTGTGGTGTTATTGTCAAGTGCTCATTTTGTGAGTATTGTGCGGCTATTAGTTTTTCTCTTCATTCCTGTCAAAACACAATCAAGTTATAAGACAGTATCTAAAACATAATGGTGTTTGGACAGTGAAGAAGTGGGATAATTATGATTTCAAATGTAACCACAGCTCAGACAATGTTATTTCAGAACAATGTGCATGTGTTTTCTACTGCTTCCTGCAATCAGTAATTTGAATGCAATAAAATGAAGAGGAAAGTGAAAAAAAAAACCCAGCAGAAATAAATTATGGAGTAGATGACCAGCCATAACCTAACCTTGCAGAAGCCAATGTGGCAAGTCTCCTTAATTTCCTTAACTGGAACCAGAATTTGATCCACTGGACTATTTCATATGGATAATCTAAAAGGGTATCATGAGTCTAACATTAAAACCATAAATGCCCTGGATGAAAGTCTGCACAAGAGAGAATATCCACATTCTCCAACAACAACAACTACTACAACAAAATCTCTTACTTCTTACTTAAAGTAGGTGCCTGAGGGCAACACAGGTTTCCTGCATAGCCAGAGGCATCTCCAGAATCACCCACTGAGGGTTGTATCCACTCTATATGGAGCAAAGGCTCCTAAAATAATCAAAAAAGTTAGACATTGGAATTCATGAGATACAAATATTCCTTCTCTCAAAAGTGTCTAATTTACACATCATCGAGCTAGCCAATACCTGTGGGAAGTATGCTCTATTGCAAGTTTATTTTTTCTTAAGCATACTCCTTAATATCTTACATGAGGAATTTCTTTCCTGAGCTGTAAATCTTGAAAATGGATGGGCAGTATTTCTCTTGGATGAAGATAAATTTTTACAACTCTTAACCCTTTAGCTAAAGTAAACAGCATTTTTTTGATTGTTGCTGAAAATACAGATAGATCTGTTTATTGCCATTCATTGTGCACATACTGAATTTACTAGATATATAGTAGAAGGTTCACTATACATGGAAATCTTTCCACTGTTCAGGTGTATTTAAGACAAGGACATACATCAGAAGTATGTGGGAAAAAATATACCTCTGCCTAAAGTACAGGTCAGAGGGAGGGCAGCTTGAAAGTTCAAAAAAACTTCCAGCTTTTCTCTTACATGCCATTCTGTCTCTTTATGTAATCTTGTAATTCTTGAAAGGTGTCATTCATAAAAATATAGATTACAAGGGATCACAAACTAGCAGAAAACAGTGATTAACTGCTACAATGTCATAACTTGGCAACGTGGTGCTTTCCTAGAATGGTATGTCTGCTATTTAGGCAGAATAACTACAATCTCACCAACCTATAAGCCAACTATGAAGTCTAAAAAAAAGGATCAACAATGTTGCCAGCTTTACTAATTTTGTCAGGAGTTTCAAGACATTTGTTATCTTTTTCTTAAAGCCTCAGCTCTCAGAATCATGGGTTTAGATGCACTTCTGGGGTTTATATAAATAAAAATTCAAATCCTAGCTGCTGAAAAAACCTCAAGATGTGTCTGCTAAAAAACCCCTTTAAGATGCATCTGCTAAAAGTAAAAAGCTTGCAACCGATCAGGTAAATTCAAATAATCCAAATTTTAAAAATCAGAATTTTGAAAGCTTTCTCACTATTTTTGGATATTTTGAAAAAGTTTTGGAATATTTGAGATTGTCAGTGTACTTGAGAGATACCAATTCACTTTTGGAAGTAATCTGTTTAATAGATTAACTCTAACTGAAAAGTAGTGTACTTGGAAATAGCTTAAAAACCCAAGGTACCTCATGAGATAAAAAAATTTAAGAGCCAAGAATGCCAAGCAGGCTTGGTATAAAAAGGGATTGTGAAAATTCACTTGAAAGTTTTCTCCAGTCCACTATACATGCCTAATCACAATTATTTGTGGGAGAAAAAGAAAATCCCTAATTCTCCAGTCCCTATCACACCCCTGAGCATGTCACATATCATTCTATAGAAGAAAAGTTGTTTTTCTCAAAGTGGGAAATTTTCAGCAGCACATAAGGATGGAAATACATATGAACATATAACCAGAGTGATCAGAGAGCAGAATGGTCTCTGTCTCTTGGTTTTTGTGTCATGGAAATGTGCTGCTCCAAGGCCTTGCAGAAAACTGGGCAGTTTTTAATTGGGGTAAAGCTGGTGGTGTCCAGATGGGCAGCAGTAATAAGAACAACAGTATGTGATGAAGCTGACTTGCAATGAAATACGGGTTTGAAATACGGGCATGAAAACTCAAACCAGGAAACTTTATGAGACAAAGATAGTTTCAGGGACCAATGCACCACAGACATACACATGTGCCAGGCTTCATCAAGAAACAGAAGGATGTGATACACTTCCTTGAAAACTGTGGGTGGATTCATCTGTGCAACATAGACACCTATATCTGAACTAGTCAATGAGTTCCTTCTCCAGTGAGTGGTCTACTTTTCTAGGGTGTGAAAAATTCCCTCTTGGAATAGATGTCTGAAATAGACCAGATGAGCGAGGCCCTAAAAACAACTATTCCACTCCACCGATTGTAAAGGGGAGGCTGAGGTGATGAGCAGATGTAGGTATCTACACTAGAAATGTACAAATTTAAGTGGGATGTCTCCCACCCACATAGGACATCTGTCTATCTCAGATCTCTTCAAGGCTACAAGTGCAACCAGAGGCATGAGTGCCATGCATCTGAAAGAAACCTTTGTCAAAACATTATTCAGAAACATTTTCTGGGGTAAAGGGCCATTAAACAATGTAAGTGTAAAGGGGTCACTCTACGCTCATTATTACAAAGAAGGACCTAAGGTGTAGCTAATACCATGGTAAACTCGAAGCATGACACCACTTTCATTGAGAGATTAGATATCCTATAATATGTGCATGTACTTAGCCCACTGTGGGGTAGGACTCAACTATCTGCCACCCCTACAGCTTACTCTGCCTATTGAAAATCCAGATAGTAATTTACCCTTAAGATAACTTGCTTATGCTACCCTGCTATCAAATATTTCACTCAGGGCAGTCTCCATACAAATGTGGTGCCTTTTCGTTGTATTTAAGGCATAGATGATGATGATGATGAATAATTATTACTACTACTGCTTTATTGCTGCCATTAGCACTGCTGTTAGCACTTTATCAAATTAGAACCAGGGATTCCCATGTGTTAGGCACAGCACACATACACTGTAAGAGGCAATTCTTGACACAAAGTATTTTCTGGAGGGAAGGGAGAGTGCACTTTGTAGTCATTGTCAAAAATAGTCCACTGGACAGCCAAAGCCTATGAATCCTATTTGCAAAGGTAAAGATAGTGTCTACAGTTGATCTAGTGGTAAATTCCCCCTTTTTTTTCTCAGTATACCAGTCAGGAAATCAAATCATGGTTGTACTTGATGGGAAGCAAAAACTTTTTGCAAAACAAGACAGATGCAGAGAACATACCACTCCCACCCCACAACCATAGAAATACAACTCTTCTTCCCCTGCCTCCCTAGTGAAGTCTGTCAGTGAAGAAAGGCTGGTGAGGTGGCAGGAGCACACTTACCAATTAACCAGTCTGTTAGATACACACATTCTACCGATTTTACGAGCTAATGAGAATAGAGTCAATGCCACAGAGCACCTGAGGGAACAGCAGGGATTCACAGGTAATGGCTCCTCAGCCACTGGTACTTATGTCCAAGCACTTGAAAAACTTGATACACAGTGGTCAGGAGGTGGCTCTCTGCTGATGAGAGAGGAGGGTGGGGAAGAGCGTAACCCTATGAATCACTTCAGCTTTGACCCCACAATGTGGGGACTTGAGATGGAAGAGTATATCCTGTGATGATGGAATAAGCATGGACAAATAGTATATGTGAATCCTTGAAAAACAGGAAAAAAAATTTAATGCTTGTGAGCTACTCACAACAACAGAGGCTGTAAAGGACATTGCATCTGGTGTATGGGGCTGGAGGGGCCCAGAACAGGACATCTCCCTCTTCTTGTCTGGTTGTTGATGACTAGACACTGATGCTTTGACCCATGCAATGGATTCTTTGCTTCCTTCCTGCCCATTTCCCCCTCTAGTCCTCCCTGCATAGTAGAAATTCCCAGTTGCCTGAACAGATTCAGTCTTATTAAAGGTCTGCAGGATAATTCAATGGAATAAAGAAAAAACAAATCAATTTCTTAGCTTTTGAAATGTAGCTTTTTCTACGGACTTGACACTCAGGATTTTTCCTACCATCTGAAATAATTGCAAGGACAAGACGTCGTCATTTTCCAGAGTCCTCATTTATGACGTTAATTAAGGTCATGCAAGACCAAGAATTCATTACTTCAGCAAAGAAACAGGAGATAGAAGCCTCAGTCCCTTCCTCATAATTTCAGGTTTGGCAGTCCACAAAGCTGTAAGCACTCACATTAATGTCTGAGGCACCTTAATTTGTCCACATCACTGAAACCAGTCTGAATGTTGTCTCCTGTTCTAGCTCAGCCATTATTCTTAGTTTACTGCAGACATAAAGTGTAGACAGCTGAGCTAGTCACTACAGGCTCTCTATAGTCAATGGAAAGAAACAAACACTTTTAGGGTGCAATTCATCTAATCTGTTTTATATGTATGCTTTACAATGAGCTGTTTTTACACTCTAGGCAACTGCACTTAGACACCTGAGGACAACTTGAAGATCTCAAACTGAAATGAGGAAAAAAAAAATACAGAAGAAATGAAACAGCAATTGAATTTCTGTATAATCTCAAATGCAGAAGACACACTGCCCTAGAAATAAAAGTCTTTGAGTATATGCATATAATATTTCAGATTATGCAAAAAAAAAAAAAAAGAATGAAGACCTCATAATGGTCTGCAGATTTCCAGATTAAGTTCCTCCCAACCTGGAGATATGGATTTCCTGCCCAGCATTGTGCTGGAGTACTCAAATTCGTTGTACCCAAATTTATTAGTTTATGCTAAGGCAAAAGCAAAGATACATTTGCTTTTTCTGCCTTATCATAGAATCATTTAGGTTGGAAAATACCTCTAGGATCACCAAGTCCAACCTTCATCCCAACATCTCCCTGACCACTAGACCATATCCCGAAGGGCCACATCTACTTGTTTTTTGAACACCTCCAGGGATGGTGACTCCACCACTTCCCTAGGCAGCCTGTTCCAGTGCCTAACCACTCTTTCAGCAAAGAATTTCTTTCTAATATCCCATCTAAATTTCCCCTGGTGCAACTTGAGGCCATTATCTCTTGTCCTGTTGTTAGCTACTTGGGAGAAGAGACCAACACCAGCCCCTCTACAACCTCCTCTTAGGTAGTTGTAGAGAGCAATGAGGTCTCCTCTAAGCCTCCTCTTCTCTAAGCTAAACAATCCCAGTTCCCTCAGGTGCTCATTGTAAGACATGTTTTCCAGTCCTCTCATCAGCTTCATTGCCCTTCTCTGAACCCACTCCAGCACCTCAATGTCCTTCTTACACTGTGGGGCTCAAAACTGGACACAGTACTCAAGGTGTGATCTCACGAGTGCCAAGTACAAATCCAATAGATGAAATTCATTTTAAGACTAGGACTGGAATTGAGTCCATTACTTAAATTTAGGTGGACAGAGTCTCCCTTTAAAGAGCTTCCAAGGACTTGTCTCTCTCCATTTACCAGGTAAGAATATGGCATATACTTTACAAAGATGGCTTCACTGGGTGTATAAACATAAGTTCAAGCATTAATGCAAAGCAGACAGGAATTCCAGTCAGAGACATCACACAAACATGTTTTGAACTGGTGCCATCAGTCATACGATGGGCCTGGAAAAGCACTGGCCCTTGGGGAAAGCACAGGTATCCTACTCCACTGGCACACCCTGACCCTGTCCATGTGAGGCCTCCCCCATATCCCATCAAGACATGACCTATCAAAACCACTGCAGCCATCACATTTTTTGAGTCATTTACATTTTTGGATAAGCATGTTTCATACAGCATGTCCTAGAAGGCAAACCACACAAATATAATGCAAAGAGACAAGCAATCTGTTGGAGTAGTGCAGCTGTTTCGTGACAATGATCACTGATAACTCAGGCTCTGTACAAAAGTAGTTCCACAGATCTCGAGAGGATACATATAAAATGCCTAAGAGGAGGCATTTCCTCCATGCTTCCGTGACTCTCAGTCCTCTGTTTGACTTTATGAAATCCATGACCTGCCTCAGTTAATTAACTTCTTCCATCCCCTGAGGAATTCCTGCTCTCAGGTCCAAGCAGCACAGGTATCTGCCTAGATAGTAAACACTCCTCCCTTCTTGGGTACCATGCTCTCCTCCTTTTATCTCATATTCCCTCCACAATGGTTCCTTCTCATTCTTCTCTTTGTCCCTTTTATTCCACCTTCTGAGATCCCACAGGGAGAGGAGAGACCGAGCATGATCTCTCTGCAGTAATTCCAGCGGGGAACTAGGTAGAGGGAGAACAAGGTCTTAATGGGTTGGATGAGATTGCTCAGAATGGGAAATAAGACATGGGGTAGCTCAGGCAAGGCAACAGGGAAGAGAGACTGGAAGGAAGATAATAGAGACAAAAGGAAAGAGAACCAGAGAGAGAGAGATGTAGGGAAAGGACAAAGTGAGAGGAAAACTAACTGGAAATGGATCTGAAAGTACTGTGAAGGAAAGACAGAAAGGAAGATAAGTGTTAAATAAGGAATAGAAGTGACAGAACCTGAGAAAAATACATTAAGGATGTTTTTGCGACTGCTGCATTTTGCCTGATAGGAAACACGACCTCAAATAACTGAGCAAAAGATGAGGAAAGGCTTGCTGGTTATTTAGTATATTTTTTCAGGGTGAGAGAATAGGTGAGGCATAGTTTTGGGGGGAGGAGACTGGTGATTGGGCGCTTTATGCGGAGTAGGAAGATACACTGACTGTATTTCATGTGTATTTACAATCTTGCTGCTAGATTTTTGAATATTTTTGCTTACATTAATGTGTGTGATGTGGCTCTGGAGTTCACAGCTTTATACTAAAGATGTATATTGACCAAAACATGTAAAAATGTCAATCCTGGTAGAAAAGCAGAGCAGAGAAAGCAGCCTTGTCATGTCTGTTGAGCATTCTGCAGAGGTGAAAGCAGAGGGTGGCATAGCACTGACAGCTCAATTGTAATTTGGGTAGAGCTTGTCTACATGTGGAAATTTTCAGCACTAGGTTTCCAGATGACAAGTTTGGACTTAATATTTTGCACTGTGAGTAATTCAGTTTAGCCCATTTTTCAGGTGAATTAAAATAAATCACACAAAGGCAGCAGTAGCAAAGAATAATTCACTTAGAGAGATGAGGGAAGTGCATGAGTGAAAATCAACTACTTTGCTTTAAAAATCCACCCTCAAACTGATATTATAATAGATTCCCTGTGTAGAACAGCCTTTAGTTCCCTTGCAGTGCTGGGAGCCCACATCAGGACTTACACACCAAGCAAGCCATTGTTATGGAGGCAGAGTTGCATAAAACTTCAGGCAAGCTGTGAGCCTTGCAAGGTGCTCCACTCATCTCCAATTTGAGGAACACATCACATGGTTATTTCTTTCTTCATTTTTGTTTCAAATGCTCTAATCTGCCCCAGGATCCCCTTCCACTCGCATGTCACAGCATGCCAGAAGGAGGATCCCTGGGCCTTTCGATTCTATTTTTTCATGCATCTCCTCACAGCCTCCTTGTATTGGCTTGTCTGTAGAAAGGTCTGAGTGGGTGTAATAACAAATTGCTGCCCTAAATCATAAAGAGCAGAAGCCCTTACCTCTGGGCTGGAGTAATGCGAGGGCTTGCTGCCGTCACTCTCGCTGGAGCTGCTTTCACTCTCTGAGTCAGACTCTGAGCTGGTCTCCGATTCACTGGAGCTGCTGCTGCTTGACCCCTTGCTGGAGAGTCCCGAGGCTCGGACATTGGACTGCGGCACCACCAGGCTGTCAGCCCCACACACAGCCCATTGGGGAGGGGGGAGGGAAGAGAAGAAAACAAGAACATAAAAAAATGACATGTAAAAACCATGGTGTTTTAGGGACTGTATGTATCTGAATGCCTGTGAGCGTGTCTTTGCTGATAACGAATGGTGAAGTGAGTTCAACATCACATTATTGTAATTGGAGGGAAAATACGGGGCTGCCCTCATATCCATTTAAATCCATAGCCTTTGCCATCTCTTCTTCATCTGAGGGAAGGTCAGGTTTTCTCTTCAGCTTGTCTCTTTTCTCATTCAATAGACTTTTTAGGATATATTAAAAATATCAAATGTTAAAAAAATGAGTATAGAAAGCAGTCTCACACTGTCTAATGAACACTGAACAGAGGTGAAAGCAGGAGGTGAAAGCAGGAGATGAAAAAGGTGAACAGTTAAGAAACAGAGTTGAACCCCACAGTACCAGTCATTTATAAGTAGTAATAGCAATAATGATAACAATAACAATAATAATACATCCACACTGGAGCTTTTGACCCCTATCTTTTTTTTCTGCACACTTCCTCACCTACCTGTAAAAGATGTAGTTACCTGTATATACCATCTTAATATTGACATCTGCAAGATCTAAGACTCTGATCCCACAAAAACTTAAAAACTCAGGCTTGTGTTTTTGCAAGTCAGCAGTGCAGTGCTGCCAGCAGAGCTACTTGTCTTCTTAAAAGTTATGTTTGCATGCAAGTGTTTGTATCATCAGGCCTGACAGCAGAAGAAATGTATATTTTCCTGAAGTAGTTGACCATGTATATTAAAAATATCACAGTCATAAAGGCTTGAGTGTGAAATGTCCTATTAAGTTATCCAGCTTATTCCCCAGGCAATGGAAGATTGTTCCCTATAGCAGGGTGCATTTTCTAGTGAGTTGTCCAATTTGATTTTAAATGACTTGATGCAGCTTTTACTTTTACCCCTGGGAAACTTCTCTGCAAATTAACCCAAATTCCATTGTCAGAAATTTCTCTCTACATTCAACCTGAAGTTGCCCTTTTAAAATTTATTGTTGTTACTTATTATTTCATCCTATTACTAATAGTTACTATGATAAATTATCCTCCTCCATTTTTGCTTTCACATATTTGCAGACTGTTTTCCTGCCCTACTTCAGTCATCTTTCAGACAAGGCCTTACACATTTACTTCTTCTGATCTTTCTTCATAAGTCATTATCTCCAGGGATATGGAATCATTTTTATGGCTCTTTTCTGAACTCATTCCAATTTGTCTATATCTCTCTGATAACAGGATGCCCAAAACAGAGTGCAGCTTTATAGATGAGTTCTCACTAGAGCCCTACAATGACGGGCTATTACCTTCCTGCTCCTTGATGTGTTGCTTCTGTAAACATATACCAGAGCTGTGCTGGCATATATAGTCCATTAACACTCCGACATCTCTTTCAACACTGCTTTCTCCAGAATTCCTCCACTGATAACTACATTTTAGATTATTTGCTTCCAGAGAGATTAGCTTGGTTTTTTTCTTTATACCAGATCTCATATTCTTCTTTACTGCACATGCTTCTAGCTCCTTTTGATTTATTTCTCTGCCCTTGGAGGTGTCTGCAGCAACTTCTAATTTAGTATCAAATGCAAACTTAATTAAATGGTTATTCACTTCCTTTTCCAGATCATTAATGAGACCGTTAAATAAACCCCCTATGAAACACACCAGTACCCTAATAACCATCTCTTCCCAGCTACATTCACTGGTGTTTATCATTACCCTTGTTTATGCTCCATCAGTCTAATATTGTGGCTAATGCAATGTGATCTTGGAGATGCATTCTGTGAGAAAGAATATCTAATAAATAATTACAGTTCTGCTATGTTGCACCTACTGAATTGTCTTTACTTGCTAATGGTGCATTTCATTCTGGAAAGCTCATACCTGATACCTGACACAAGCAACATATGATAGGCAATTTCTGGGGCTTTGAAAAGAGGCCAGGCCATCAGAGATGCAGTTTCAACTCCATGATTCCCCACGGCCGCACGCTTCTCGGCCCTATCCTCACCTCCCCTAACATATGCCAACCTTTCCCCACTGGACCACCTGTTTTGCACAAGCCAGCACTTCCACTGCATCACCTTTACTTAGTGTCCCCCTTGCCTTTTGCTGGGAAGCAGCACAGCTGCCCATGGCTTGCTTGCTCCAGAGAGCTTCTGGTTGCTTGGGGAATCCTGATGCTGCTGGAGAGCTTTATGCACCCTTTGAGGCACAGCAGTGCCAGGCAGTGCACAAAACCTCACCTGTGATCTCACCTTACTAATTAGAGCAAGTAAAATAAACAGAAGAGAGAAGGCCTGACATCCTTATATATTTTTGACCTTTATTTCCATCCCTGTAACCATCAGATGTTAGAGAGAGGTAACAGTAAAAGCTCATGCTCCAGCAGGATGGCTCACTGCTGCAGAAGTGCCTGCCAACTCCTGGGAGGCAAGAGGTTTGTCATCACACATGGGTATTAAAGGTACCAATTACAATGAGTGCCTTTAAAAACTTGCCCTCTGCTATTTTTGTTGTTATTCATGATGTCTCTTCATCTAGCCAGGTAAGTGTGGTAAATACAAGATTTTCAGGCAGCTGTTTGTATAACGGCATTAAGGCACAGAGGTGCCTGGAACAGAAACAACTTATAAGCTTGTAAAAATTTTCTTTCCCAGAAAAGGAAAATTGATGCTTTGTGCACTGCTCTGGGACAATGCAGTTTTCCACTTGTACAGGTTGCCCAGTAAAATCTAGATATAAGTTGTTCACTTATATTAACAGATTACAGTCAATCCCTTGCTAATAAATTAGTGAGAGCTATATAAAGGCCATTGTGAGCAGGTTTTCTGGGTTTGATGTGTTTTTCTATTTTTTGTTTTCTTAAGGGAATATGAAAAGGTAACTGCCTTTTCTGGCAGTGTAGCTTAGGGAATGCTTTTGACAGTGTCCGACTCTGATGGATTTCCCGTCCTCTCTGCAACAGCATTGTGACTATTGCCTGAAAAGTTCTTCACCATCACAAAACATCTGCACATTTATATCCTGCCCCTAGTGACTGTGGTTTTAACTTTTAAACCAGCATTTTTGTTTGGCATTGACTGAAGTATTCAGAATTGCTATATAGGGGATGAGGGAGAAAAAAACCCCACAGTAATAATTCTTTCCTGTTGTGACATGAAATGTTTTTCTAGGCTGCTGAATAGAAACTGTTACTACAGCCATAGATATAAAATACAACTGTTGGACTCTTCACAAACATCTGGAAATCTATGTTTGCTGCTCTAATGGCAGCCAATATACAATATTACAATATTTTCCCATTTATGCTGATACTGTTGAAGTTGTCTGTTCCCCTTTTACCTTTCTCACTTTTAAATATAACATATTCTTATAAAGATATAGTGACCAGGGTGAAACAGTTACATGTTTCTTTATGCATTCTTACTAAAAAACAACCATTATTTTAAATTGGCAACTTCCATTTTGGACTGTTTTTCTAAAGTATGTAAACAAAATCATGCAGTCAAAATAAAAGACCGATTTACATTTTAATGACACATAAGATTCATGCACATTTTGCTACTGGCTTATGCCCCAGAATTAATTACTACATCATAGAAATTATATTTTTATTTTAAGCAATTCAACAGCAATTTGAATAAGAACCACTTTTCTTTAAAGCCCTTGATCAGAACATGCACTCTCTGGCTTCATAGAGATAATAAATACCTTGTAAAGTTGCCAGAAGTTCAGTAATAAGATCACTTAATAACCAAGACCTTAAGTTTCTGATTAGACAACTCCCATCATCCTGGATACATGGGATTTGGGCACCTAAACACTGCAAATCTCCAACCACCTATTTTCCTGTGCTGCCAAGTGGAGAAGTCACCCTTCTCTGAAAAACTGCCAGATACCTCATAGCCTCAATTTTTCTCAGATATGCAGGTTCAGAAACACAGTGTTTTGGGGAGATTAATACTTCTTCCCCACTCAAACTAATCTGTGATCCAAGTTGAGAGGAGGAACCATCTCAATCCCTGGAGAAGCCTAGAAGTTAGTTGTTGTGGGACCAGTTATTAGTTGCGTCAGACTACGCGGCCATGGCCAGCCTTTGAACAGCACCAAGGTGGTTTAAACACTTGTGCAGGAAGGTGCAGGCGTTTGCTGTTCAGTCAGTGGAGGAAGATTCCCAAATCAGTTTGCCTCAGTGGCCCTCAGGAGAATTCTTGAGACCTCAGGAGATCTCATGCTGGATCTGAGTCCTACTCTATGCTTCATACTAAGATGCTACTTACAGCAGCACTATTTTCCATTATAATAAATCATGGTGCTCAGCACTGGCCACCAGAAGTTCCCAAGCAGCTAAGCATATGCTGCTTTGCAGGAATTCAATCTCAGTGTTTCAAAGACAGGCAGCATGGATGCCTGATCAAGGTACCAGTAAAACAGATGCAGTTCTTTATCAAACTGCAAGTATTTGGCAACAATATTTTAAAGGGATTCAAAAGAGAAAAATCCATCCTATGCTGAAGAATTGTGATCCCAATTCTTCACTGTGTTACAGTATGAAAGCACTTTATATGTAGGCAAAGAAGACAAAGCAAGGGAGAATCAGGCCTTGAAGAAAAAACTGTGCCAAGACAACACATCAGAGTGAGCTTCTGGAATAGTTTTCCAACCACAAAGGCTACACAAATGCTCATGCTTCATATTTGGAGTCCAGTTTGTCTGCGTAATTTCACTTTGCAAGAATTGTATCCAGAGCTTTCTTACCAAAAAGTTCAGTAACCTCATCAGACTCTATCTGCTGTGTTTGTTTTCATGTCTGAAAATGGAAAAATATTTAGTCAACGTCATCTGCATAACTGTGATCATCTAAACTATTCTTCTAAATCTCACCCTATGGTACCATCCACTAAGAGTTGTGCAACTACCAAGTGGCTCTGATTCTCCATAGGGAAGTGGAATGCAGTAACTAGTGCAAAGAGCTGACTTGAATAAACAGATGACACTCTTAGGGATCACACTGTCAACATTGAGAGGTAAACACAGAGAAGGTGATCTGAATTTGTAGATGGCACAAACGTTTGAGAAAATACTAAGAAAGGCTGTATGAATGCTTGCAGTATTTTAGATACTCAGAAAAGATATCACTGGCTGGAAGATCAAGGCCAATTGTGGGAAAACAATGTTCTGAAACAGACACCAGTCCCTTGGCTGGTATAAACTGTCATAGCTCCATTGACTTCAATTAGGCTGCACTGATTTAAATCAAACAGTAGATCTGACCAAGACTCTGAAATGATATTTCAAACTCAGTGATGAAAACATATTCCATGGTTTAAAGGAGCTCTGTTGACAGAGTCTCTGTTTTTATTCCAGATTAAAGTATCTGAAACACCACTTCCTTCTTTCCTTGAAGCCAACCTAAAACCCAACAAAGGTCTTTTACGGACAACTCTTTATCCCTTTGTTGTGAGAAGCAAATTCCACATGGTGCTGCCTCAAAGCACAAACCAAGAACATCGTGCCAAGATCTGTATAATTATCTCTGCTGCCTGGCACTGAAGATATTGCACGTCTCCCATGCATACAGTAGGGAATTCCTGTGTTGATAATTGTGAATGAATCACAGAAGCAATGGAAATGCCCAATTCTTGCTCCTGCCCCTGTGTATTTTTCAAATTCTGCTTCAGTGAAGACATCTGAAGCATGCTTACCACAGGGATCTATCTGGACTTGCAAATCAGGCCATCCCGATCTTGTAATAGAACATATGGGGATATTTTCTAAGGCAACTGTAGAATGCCAAGAAACAGCACCATAAGGATAGCCTACAGAATGAAAGTGGATGTTGTCCATTTCTTTCAGGCCAAAATCGTGCTGAAAAAAGGGAGATGATACCACAAACTCTAGAATATGCACCTGTTTGAGGACAGCCAGATACCTCCATGGTTTAAAATGCGAAGGCTGGTTCTATACTTAACATACAAACACGGGTATAAGGAGCCTCTACTCCATTTTTAGCTCTGACACATCGAGTCTGAATGGCCAAATCAGTTGAACCTTCCAGGGCTCCGGTCACCATCCTACACATACACAGGGGTGACTGAACTCATCAAACTTCAGTTTGTTATGAGACACCCTTCGTTTTTCTTTAAAAAGCACTTGGATATCCTTGTTCAGAACACAGTACGAAAGAGACACAAATTTATGATTCTGTACCTCTGCTAACCAAGAGCATGAAACCAATTAACTGTCTGAGTACTTTACAGTTACCGGTTGTCAAAACCAATCGTTCACTAACAAAAAACACAGCAAGCCCTGCCATGGTCAGCTGTTAGGGCCTGAATGTAAAAAAATGAGGCTGGGCACTTCCCTTTCTCCAGGTAAATGATTTCCCAGGAGTCTGTTAATATCTTTAGGAAACAGAGAAATGTTTTCATACCTCATTCCTATAATGGATGAGGTGTGAAATGGGAGTCATGATGAGTGAGAGTCCTGGAGGTTGTTCGGCTTGTCACAATATATAATGCTTCGGTGGAAGCGCTGCATTACCTTAGCTGCACCACCTTTGCACAGCACAAGTAATAAAGCACAGCTGCCAAAAGCAGAGTTCATAGACTCCACCTATATTTTAACACTGTCCTTGGGAGTTGCTTAAATAGTTTGTGCTGACAAGACTACAAGTATCATCTGATAATGCAAACCTAAAGTAAATCAGGTCTCTTCAGAGAGGCAGGTGTGCCCTGTGTGATTGTAGCTTAATTTCCAGAATAGTCACCAATGAAAAACAGATTGATAGGAAAGGCTGTTTAGAAAAACAAGCTATGAAGCTCCTGCACACAAATTTACAAGAAACCGTCAAGAATATTCAGTCTGGCTAGGGGCTATCTACTTAAGGCCTGGTTGATACTGAAAGCAGTAGAATCACAGCTCTCACCTTGAAGGAATATGGTAGGAAAGAGAAAACCACCAAAAAAACCCCTTGACTAAAAAAAGCCTCCTAAAATGAATTGCTACATAACAATTAATAGTGACATCTCTGTATAAATAGCTCTATCAGGAGGAGCGTGGGCCGGGGTATCTGAGATGAAAGGGTCCAATAGACCTGGAGCAGCACTAATGTGGGGATGAAGTGATTAGTCAGCAGGCTGACAGCTGTGCTAGGAGCCTGGTGCCAGATTCCAGTGTACACTTTCCACTGCTGCCAAGTGTTTGCTTGTCGCTCCAGATAAATGGAGCATCAGCAGTGTTTTATTTGACCTGCTCACAAGAAAAATAAAGCAACTCCGACTTTCTCAGTGTGTTTGTCGTTGACCTTGCATCAGCTGAATATGAGCAGAGTGATTCCCTGGTCCAGGAAGGTTAACTCTTTAGTAGAAGAGGAGTGATAGAGTCTTTTTACCTTGGTAGTATAATTAGTCTCTTAATGGCTCAAAGTACAATGACTTAAAAAGAAAAAGTGACAAGCACAGCCTACGTGTCCTATACTGTCCTTGGAACATGCCCTTGGACCAATGGCCTGGAGAATGTTGAACAGCTTTGAGAATAGTCCTTGAACAGCCACCCTCCTGCCTCCAGTGTAAAACCAGGAAACCATTTCTACAGGCACTTTTGGGGGGAGGAGGGAGAAGGGGGTAGAAATAGATAGTAAGTGGATGAAGTTGTTGAGAAGATCCAATCAGATAACATCACTTTTGATTTGCCCCGGAGACCAAGGGCAATGGCTTTTCTGTGGTTTATTTCATATGTAGCCCATAAGTTTCATTTTTGTCTTTTCTTCATCAGTTTGGTCACACTAGGAACTTTCTGTTTGAGATCCCCTCTGTCGCATGGTTGAAGTCAGCTTCTGCTGCTGGGTGGGAATCAGATATGGTGTCTCTGAATTACACGTCTGAAAGGGATGCAGAACACGCACTTCTTTTGACCTTAATGCTCTCAATGTGTGAAGGTTCTCCTTCATGGTGGCTAAGAGTGACAATTACACTCCAGAAGCAGCATTACTTAAAGGACTCTCTTGGGATATATATCCTTTCCTCTTCTCCTCTAGGAATCTAGCCCTCATATGAAATCAAAAGTTCCAGTGAAGGAGTAAGAAACCTAAACAGACTTTGCAAGAAGAAAAAGGACTCCTTTGGGCACCTGTAGATATATGGTATTAGTGCTGAGACTGTGATCAGGTATAGTTTTTCTATATCCAATAATACTGTATCCTTGGATGTCTTTCTGGCATTCTTAGATTCCTTGTAATAACCTTGTAATAGTGCATTGTTCTGGACACTGCTACTTTCCAATCTTTCCTCTTTTCCACCCGTTCCTCCCTACTCATCACTTTGAGGAAGTTCCTTTCCTGGCAGCATCAATTGTTGCTACATATAATTGCCAATGGTCTCCAGAGAACATGAGTTCGTTTGCCCAAGGGAGATCAGATTACTTAGGTTCACTGGAGAAGGTAAATATCACTAGCGATGAGCTCTGTTCCACTTCCCATTACATGAGTTAAAAACATGCCTGCATTTTGTTGGTTTGCCTGATAAGTCAGCCATAGAATAGGACCTCAAGGCTCACCTGTCAGAAGGTCTCATTAGAGTGGGCTAATGTGAAAGCAGAGATGTCATGAGGCTCTGGACAAGTTCTTTTTGTCATACTCAAGATGCATCTGAAGAATGACTTCTGGACTGATGGCCTTTCAAGAGAGAGGAAGAGCTCCATAGGGGTCCTTTTTTCACAAAATCTTGATGTCACATATGACAGAAGAAGGTGAGATCCTTGTGCATTAGTGTGGTAGGTTAACCTTGGCTGAGCACCAGGTGCCCACCAACCTGCTCTATCACCCCCTCCCTTTCCTCTCCCTCCTCAGCAGGGCAAAAGAGGAAGGAAAATAAGATGGAAAAAACCCCTTGTGGGTAAAAACAAAAGCAGTTTAATGAAAACAGAGCAAAGCCAAAGCAAGTCTGCATATGGAAGCAAAGAAAAACAAAGATTATGCTCTACTTCCCATCAGCAGGCGATGTCTGGCCCCTTCCCGAGAAGCAGGGCTCCAATATGTGTAGTGGTTGCTCTGGAGGACAAAGGAATGGCCCCCCTCCTCCTCCTTTTCCCTAGCTTTATAGTTGAGTAGATGTCATATGGTATTGAATACCCCTTTGGTCAGTTCGGTTCAGCTGTCCTGGTTGTGTTCAAGATCTTGCCCACCCCATCCCACTGGGGGGAGAATGTTGGAAAGAGCCTTGGTGCTGTGCAAGCTCTGCTCAGCAGTAGCCACAACACGGGTGTTTTCTCAATACCCTTCTAGCTCCCAGCACAAAAACACTACACCATGAAGACTGCTATGGGGAAAATCAGCTCAGCCAGACTTAATACAATTAGAAAAACAAAGAATTAGGAAGTTACACTTGAAACCAATGAAAATAGGAGGAAAGGCTCCAATGTAGTGAGGGGTGAATGGAAATACAGAGTGTAAAGAGTGACAAGGACTAAGGACTGTTTAAAGGTCAGCTGGGTGATTGCCTGAAGACCTCAACCAAGCCCATTTTCTGACTTTGTAAGCAAGTAAGTCACGTGACTCATACAGTCAGGACTCCACCTCTTGTGCAGGGCTTAAAAAGCCTAAAAGAGAACCTAAGGAGTTAAATCAAGGGGTAATTGGACCCTCTTGGTCAGATCTTGTATAGCTGGCCAGTGAGGTAGAGGACTACAGTTTTATTGCCCTTAACTTAAAAGGGGACCTAAATACTCTCTAACTTCAGCATTTAAAAATGCTTTCTGCAGATTCCTACATCTCTTGATGGACTAGAGGGAATCTAGGATCCTAAGGATCACTTAAACAACATGCCTGGCACGCCCAACACCATGTGCATGGTGACCTGTATGAGAAGCAAGGGAGGTTTAGTTCAGATTTCTCTTCATAATTTCCCTTCCAGGGTTCAGTCAGCTCTCTCCACTTGTCCTAAGGACTGGGGGTGGCATGCAATATAAAGACCTATATCCATTCCCAACTCAGTACTCCACTGCTTCATTAGAGTGCTATTAAAAGCTGATCGTCTGTCAGATCCAGTGATATCAGTACCACCCGCCACTAACATTTTGAAAGTGATTCCAGTGGCTTGGTCTTTGGTGGTATAGGCTTCAACTCACTGGGAGACATGTTGCAAAAATAAAGGTAATTAAGCACTGGAACAGATTATCAGTGAAGATACGGAACATCAGTCACTATATTTTCAGAAACCAGGTTAGGCAAAGGAGCAATGCAAAATATTCTGTAGAGTGGTATTAATCCACGATCTTCAAAATGTCTCATCAGGAGAATTTAATACCACTTCTCTAGAAATTAGCCTGGGTGTTGCTTCTCTTGTCTCATTTATTCCCTAAAACACAAAGTATAGATGTACATCTATCCAAGAAAACAGCGATTTTTGCTTGTGACAGCTTCATCAGGCCACAGAAGACAACCACCGCAGTGCAGACTAGGAAAATCCTTGTCTGCATTGACCTACCATCACCTTATTTCAGAGTTATTGTTAACGTAACTCATGCTGTGGCTGACCACATAAATGAACAGCCTTTTGCAATCTTCAGACACAGCTGTATCTTGCTGCAGCTCCACAGTTCTTTGCCTCAGTCAGCAGGGCTCTGGGTATGGTTCTGCCTTGCAAGACCTCTTGCTAAGCTCTGAGAGTCCAAATACAGATGAACTTGTGCAGATAAAATTACTAACTACCATAATGGCTGTCCAAATGGGTGCAATAAATTTCAGCGTGAGACAAACTCTCTCAGGTTTTACTGACTCTTAATGTTGCTGCTGCCAGCTTTAGTGTTACTCTTTGACTCAAGCCATATTCTGTTGTCTCCCAAAGGTCTTTTCGGCCCGTCAGCTCTAATCAATATGCTGCTTTGAGAAGGAGCTTGTTTTAAGTAGGTTTGCTCACCATAGAGAACCATATAAAGAAAATTTGACTTCTACTCCTTGTCAGTATATATCACTCCCTATGCAGAGCAGCATTTAGATGGTCTGTTAGTTGAATCCAAGTGCTCTCTTTTATATGTCTCAAGAAATGACAAATGCCTGGAAAAAATGCATAGTTGTTCTACAGAAGACATTAGGCAGACTCAGGAATGGCAAGCAGAACAGCTTATAAAGCCCAGAACTGTAGCAGAGAGGATGTTAAAAGCTAATTAGTTCAAGATTATTTGAAGACTTATAAATGTTTCTTCTGTTCTCCTTTCTGATCTAAGTACCACCTGTTTTCCTGCAACATGCAAAACTGTTTTAGCATGTTTTTAGAAAGAGTTACCCAGGATACGCTGTTTACCTATTCTTGACATCCTAGCACAAAATAAAGGATGTTTAAAAACAATTGTCAGCTGTTGAATATTTGTCTCTGGTACAGCCTCAGGTTTTCAGGTGTCTGAGCCACTGGGAAAAAAACTTCTCCCATTCTGACTAGGCTCAAATTTTTGTTCCCTTATTCTGGCTTAGTAGCATTGCACTTTACAGCTTGGATTGGAGTACCCAGAAGTGCTTCTGAAGAGCAGGAATGGTCTATCTAGTGAGGGTATCAGGATCTGACCCACTGTAACCCGGCAACACAGCGTGCAGATACTTGACAAAGGATTTCAAAAGAGAAAGCAACCCCTACTAGAAACCTTTCCTGTGCCTTCCTGTATAACTGTATAACGTGGCCTGTGAAAAACAATTAGTAAGTATAATAAGGACAAATATATAAATCTCTGTTAAGAATGAGTTATACAAATTGCCCTTTACAATTCAAAGGAAAAATCAAATGTGAATTTCACCCTTTTGTTAGATGTCATCCATGGAAAGCAACCTTGAGGTTTGTTCATGCACAACACAGATGATGGGGGGAGGCAGAAATAAATTACAAAGTAAATATAGTTTTATTTGCTTTATTAATCTAGAGTGTGGTACCAATGTGTCTGGACTCAGTGGCTCCCCAGCTGCACCCTCCTGCAGGATGTTATCAATCCTTTATTTCTGTGAAATATGCTACCAACCAGTAGGAAAAGCACTAGAAATGTATGACATTTTAATAAAAAAAATTGGTCTTACACCATGCTGTGTCCTGATATAGTTAAACTTATACCTTCCAATATACCTTTCAATCCATATCTCATATGTTTTGCTGTTCATTAACTGCCACACATCTTTTTAGGTTTCTTATGAATTTACAATACCACTAAGGCATGCCTAGGTGCCTTTGCCTGTTCTTCAATATAACTTTTGTTTCCCTTGCCTCTCCCAGGGAAGCAGAAAGGAAATGTACACATGATAGTGGGGGGAGAGCATGGGAACAGGGAGAAATATTGCTCATTGGTGCTGCTTCTCCCTCCCAGTGCCATGACAAGTTGTTGCTGTCTTCTTCCTCTCTCTGCCCTACACTAACACCCCGTTCTCACACTCTGGTCTTACTGTAGTATCTCAAACACCCCTTTGCCTGCCTGAGGTTCTGCATGGTCTAGGATGTGCTGTGTGAAGTGGTGGGCCTCATCAGAGCATGAATTTACGTTTAGCAATATGATTTAGCAGGGAGAAGGTTAAAGCTGTAGGATTCAATATGTGTTGCTGCTAGGAGTTCAGTGCTCAGCTGTGAGGATATACATTCAGTATTTCTTTAAAATTGTGTCAGGTCACCTGCTTGCAGCTGGGAAGCATCTGGGAGAAAGTGGAAGATCCTGCACAAGAGCTTTTCAGAGAAGATGAGATGGACAGATAGCTTTCCAGGAGAGTATGGTTTTCCATAGTCAGTTAAGCAAGAAAGTAACTCTTTGGGATTTTTATACCACTCTGACATGACTCTAAACCTTGCTAGACAAGCCTCAGCTTGGGGAGAAAGATCAAGTGTTGGGTGTTTGCCATTAGCTTAGACACTAGGGGAAAGAGCTAGATGACTTTGTTGATAACTAACTTGAAGACCCCATCAGACCTTCAGACAGTTTTATGAATCATAAAAGTCATTACAAATAGCCAGTTCCTCAGGGGCAAAGTTAAGACAAAAACCTCGGAAGAATGAATCAGGGCAGGCATCTCCCATTCCTAAGAGCATTATGCTCACATTATGCACAGAGAACTGAAAGGGAATACTTAGGAGTGAAACTCCCAGGCAATATAACCAAATGCTTTCTTAGGGAAGGGGCAAGCACTTTCTTATGGACATAGACTGCTACAAGAAAGATATTGATGGGGTTTGTGTACAGCTCAGAGACACTGAGCTTTCAGACAGTCGACTCTGAGGCTTGCATGTCACATCCAGAATCAGTGACATGTTTTCCCCTTTCCCTTTGCACTTGCTCTTTCCTCTTCCATTTTTTTGCTTTCCCCTTGCCTCTCCCTTTTCCATTTCTCCTTTGCATCACTCCACTTTTTTTTTTTTTTTTTCAAGGATAAAGATAACATTTATTTGCCTCTATGGCACTGTCCAGTGCCTGTGCTCTATCTCAGCAGTCTTTAGCTGCCCTATGCCATATGAACCTGTCAGGCCCCTAAAGATATCTTATATATCTTAGGGCTTCCCAAATGACTTTAGATGACTGTTAAGGTACCTGAATCCCATTGTAATTTTGTCACCTCACAGTTGTGAAGAAATTCTTCCAAAGTAGCCCAGATATGAAATAAAGCATTGCTATCTTCCTGGATCTGCAGACAACCAGAATTGATTCTGATTTTATTTACTGATAAAATGTATAAAATTTCCCAACAAAATAAGCTTTATAGGGATGTTGACTGCAAAATGCAATGAATGGTAGTTTAAATGTAAGCATTCATTTCTCTTACTTTAACTGGAAAGATTTAAATGGTGAAAAAAACCTGTGAACTATGAACTGGGACAAAAGGCAGGCAAAAAAGAGGATGGAAGAAAATCACAGGTGCTGGGAAGGAGAGGATGCTTGCAGAGACAGTTTTTCTGTAATCTGTGGGGCTGGTGACTGAAACATGTACAGTAGGTGAATGATGCAGATCTGCCCAGCAATATGCCTCCCTGCAACACTAGACATAGTTTTTGGACTTCTGTGGGCCAGGCTTGGGAAGACTCGGGCAAGACTCCATGCACCAGTGTAAGCAAAGGGGATCAACTGTCTGAAAAGCAGCTTTGCAGACAAGGCCTCAAGGGTTCTGGTGGACACCAAGCTTACCATGAGCTAGCAATTAGCTTGCCTCATTGCAAAGGCAGCCAACAGCACCCTAGGCTGTTGTAGGAAAAGCATAGCACCAGGTGGGGGAGGTGATCCCTCCTTTCTGCTCAATCCTGGTGAGACACATCTTAAGAACAGGATCCAAGTCTGGGCTTCTCAGTACAAGAAAGACATGGAGCAACTCCAGCAAAATGCCATGAAGATGATTAAGAGATTGAAGCATCTTTCACATGAAGAGTGGTTGAGATGACTGGGAGGGATAAATACCTGATAGAAGGAAGTAAAGTAGACAGAACCAGGCACGCCTCAGTGGCGCCCAGTGACAGGACAAGATGCAAAGGGCAAAAATTGAAACATGGAAAGTTCCATTTAAATATAACAAAAACTGTGAGGATGGTCAAACACTGGAACGGGCTACCCAGGGAGGCTGTGAAGTATCCATACTGAGAGATATTGAAGACTCAACTGGATACACCTCTGAGCAACTGCATTTACAGACCCTGCTCTGAGAACGGGCTGGATTGGATGATCCCCAGAGATGCCTTCCAGCCTCAGACATCCTGTGACCCCATGGGACTAGCTCAGGTATCAAAAAACTATGGTGGTCTCTGGGAACACAAAGCTCAGTGGGATATGAAGCCCACCCAAGAAGCTGGATAACTACATGGGCACTGAATTGTTCCTGAGCTCCATTTGACAGTGAGTGTTCCCCCATTGTGTGTTTAAAGCTCACTCAGATGGCTACATAAGTCACTGCCCCAACTTAAATGACGTGTAGACTTGGCCTCAGGCACCAACACTACAGCTGTGACTATGTGCCAGTTGCATATCACATGTTGGCAGCTTTCCCCCACTGCTCTATCCTTTTGCAGGCTAGTCCATGCTTGTCAGAGTAAAATGGGCTCTGGGGGTGTTATTACGTTCATTTGCTGCATTTGGTGCATTTTGCAGCAGGTGGAAGGTGCAGCAGCAGCAGCCGCTGCAGGCTGGAAAACTTTCTCCTCCTTCAAGCATTTCTGGATCTGTTTCCAAATGTGGTCAGCAGTGTTTGAGGCAGCCCATCAGGTCATGCTTTATTTATTTAACTGTACTTTACAGCACCTCTCCCCTTCTATAAAACCTTTCTGTTAGGAGATTGCTTTACAGTTTGTGGGGAGTATATCTCAAAGTGCAGTTGTCTGGCATCACTGCCCAGAGCAGCTGCTGACAATGCCAATGCACTGAGAGCTGCAAAATCCTTCCTTTCTGAAATAAAGAGTAGAAAAGATCATCATGAAATAATGGACTAATGTGGCCGTTCTATCTATGCCGCTCATAAATTACATTTTGAACCTGGCAATTGCAGGGTAATTAGGAGGAGAGTAGCTTTCCTGCAGGAACATATAGTTCCTATTCTGCTTGCCTGACACACTCCAGTTTAATTTTTCCTTTGTTCACTGCTCAGAGAATGGCAATTACCAAAGGTGATAGCCTAGTGGCAGTTTTTGGATCATGAAGAGACTTAGCACAGAAATGAGAAATAAAAAAAGAAAAAAAAAGAACAGGTATCACTAGTAATTAAAATAATTTTGAATTAAAAGGACTATTTCAATAATTGCTTTTGCACTATAATTGTCACCACATAACCTATCTTTATGAATTACTAATACGGTGAAATAACACTACTGTGGAGCGTGAGCTTAAAAAGACAGCTTTCCTAAATACATAACCTCATCAGTGAGAGATAAGTAATATCTGAGCAGATGTTTTGGAATAGTAGGTGATACCACAGCTCTGATCACTAACAGCCGTGAGATTTTTAAGCCCTCCTTCCCCCTTTGGCCCTGTCAGAGAGGCACAGGAAACAGCATAGGAATTCCCATCTCGGGTGGCCAGAAGAAGGTTTCACATTATTAAAATAGATGATTTCCTTCATCCAAGAGCCTCTGAGGAGTATAAATTATAAACAACATCAAAGCAAGTGAAAAGTTTTAGAGCAGACTGTCAAAGAGACTGCTGGGGTTTCCATGGTAGATTTCCATTTTTAAGGAGTCTCAGCAATTCACTTTCTTTCTCAAAACAATTCCATATGTCTGTGGATTATTTACAGTTGTTTTGATTTTTGATGTCAAGGGTTTTCAAGAAACAATATTGCAATTATTTAACATGGGGAAATAAAGTTAGACAGTGCCTGCAGTAACAAATCACTGAGATGATCTCATGGACTAAAACTTTGCAAGCTTGCTGTGTGCTCTCCAGGGTTAGACAACATGAGTCTAGATACAAAGAAGAGCAGTATAGCCAACTGCAGATAAGTCTGATAACGCACAAATACAACAACTAATTATTCATGTTGCCATCACTGATTTTACAGGATGAAATACCATGGCCAGTGTAGCACAAGAATATGTGAGATATGTTGGCCCAGATTTGAAATAGACCTGAGAAAACTTTGTTTAATCATTACTGGAATTCATCTGATAAAAAGGGCAAAGGCCAGCTGTGGTCTTAGATTCAAAGTCATCAAGGCAAGCTGTGAATGGATTCATATTAGCTTCCTAACTTAGGGTAAAGAAGTGACTATTATTAGAAAAGGCATGGAGAGACTATGTGTTGATCAGGTTATTAGCTAGTTCCAGGGAAGTGGCTCCTGCTGAGGAGGGGTTTTAAGTGCCTTCCCTGCAGGGGAAGGTTGTCACTAGTTGCTGGGACCATGCAGGAGGCTGGTGTGTCACACCTCAGCCTGCAGTTCCCACCTGCAAGGCCACAGGTATACTCAGCAGTGATCCACAAACTAGATACCAGGCTGTATTGACCACATCAGGAAACCAGGCTCCATTTATGCAGTGAAGAAAGCATGAAAAAGGACAGGGCTCTGAGAAGCATTGCCACCTCTCTGGATCACCAAGCAGGAGATGCCAGTTTTAAGTTCTGTTATTATGTCGGCTTAAACTTCTGCTGTGTTGTGCTGGCAGCCAGCAACCACGTGGAATAAAGATCTTTAGGAGGAAAGTCCTCCTAAGTCACCCCAAGTCTGAACACTTAATCTTCCTTTAAGGCAATGATCTCTCTTTATTTCACATGTGCAGAAGCGCATAGGTGTTTGGCCAAAGAAAGGAAAAGGGAAAAAGGTCTATATTAATTGTTTCCAAGCCTAGCAGCAAATGCCAGATTCATAAATCTGTCATTTGCTGCTGGTGAATTATTCTAAAAGTTATTCAAAGTTCTTACCTAGTAATTCCTCAAAAAGTATTTTCATAAATGATGCATCAATAATATAAAATCTGCAATGGCATATGATTTTCAGAGTGACCTCTGATTCAAGTTTGATGGCCAGGAGAGGATAAGAGCAGAAGACTAATCATATGTGATCATCACATGACCTGAGAAGGAAATGCTAAACTGTGCATCACTAATGAGTTTGCTCTGAGAGGTCTACTTCCCTGGGCTGAGCAGTAGCAGCACCAGTCCTCCATGTACCACTAGCAAGGACTGAAGAATATAGTCTTCTACTGCTTTACTCAGTGCTTTGTGCTGACTTGAATGTTTGGGAGGTGCTTGGTCAAAACATGACCTGGTTTCTCTTCAGTTTTTCCTGAGGCAAAACTAACTGGATGTAGTTACATCTCATGTCAGGCTTATAATTTAAAGCTGATTACCTTCTGCATTGAATATGTTTGTTTGCTAACTCAAAGCTCTGATTTATTGGTTCAGGTCTTGATTGTGACCTTGATTTGATGACTGTGTTGTCCACCGTTAATTAGCTTGTTGTGGTTCTGCTAATCTGGTGATGTGTTATACATTTGTTTGCTTATTTTTAGCATATAGGGATGGTTTATTCAGTCTAATTGTAACATGAGTCAGGTCAACTAAATATGTATGTAATAAGACACTTCCCAGCCATGTGGCCCTGCAACCAAATAAATAACTACCCCCAACAAGATGATATCAAGATTAAAACAAAGCTATTAAAATGCTGTCTTAGTTAGCAATTAGGCTAAAAAAATAACCCCTCAAGGTTGCAATACTACCTTTAACAAGCTCTTTACCAGGTGCAAGACAAATCTAAAGCAATCACTTCCCAACTAAGCAAATCCTGTTTACATCTCAGCTTTTGAAACATATGTTGTTAATTTTAGAATTGCAGTTGCCATGTGAGCTGGGTGTTGCTTCTGAAAAAAAAAAAGAAAAAGAAAAGTGTGACTTTTGGAGGTAATTATTGTTTCAGCACAGGTGCAGAAAATGCATTTGAACACCCTAAACATTCACACAAGCTAAGCTTTGACTCAATCAAACTGCAGCCTATCACAACCTAAAACCAGTATCATAAAATCTATTCTTTCAGGCATGGTATGTTCTTAATAAAAAGTAGTACAGGATTTCTTAACTTAGGTTCATCTTTTCTCCTTCCAGATTTTACCTTCCCTCCATGATCTCCCTTTTCACACTAGCCAGACTACCCACATGTTTCACCACTTCATCCTTGAAGCTCTTGGATTAACTAGAGAAGTGATGGCAGGTCCATGCAGCTACCAGTCCTTTCAAGCTAACCTCCCGGTTCAACAGCTGAACATTGGTGCATGGTATCCCTGTGGAGCTCAACTCCAAAGCAGCCAAGGAGTGCATTGTGACACTGTAGTATGTCTTCTCCACGTGGGGTACTGGGAATTCATTTGCCATATGTTCCCTCATTAAACCAAAGAAGGTATTCATAGAGTTTGCTGTAATGTATTTAAAAGGCTGATGTGGTAAATTACTGACATATGAACAATTCAAACCAGATCCCCAATTTACTGCTGCTCCATAGTGATACCAGACTTTTGGCCATAAAATCATCCCTAGTAATTTGGGTAGGGCAACCCTGCAGTAATTGCCTGCTCTAACCTACCTGAGAGACCTTACACAGGCAGAAGAGGACAGCAATGTACTGTGGCCAATGACAGAAATTTGTCAAGGCTCTTGCAATACTAATAAATGGTTAATGCTACGCTTTGACCAAATGGAAGAAAATAAAGTAAGTTTCTTAGATAATAATGTGGTGTTGGCTCAGATTAGCTAACTACATTGAATGCTAAGGCACTTATCTGCTTTAACAGTGCCCTTTGTCTGCACACATAAAGAATCTACATGGGGATAATAAAGGCTTCAGGAGGGGGGCAGATATGCTTGGAACCCAAGGGAGAAATTCCTGGATAATCAGGTGTCAACCTGGTGCTTTTCACCAGCATTAACCCCCTTATAATTATTTAGGAAAATACTTATATTTTTACACAATATTCAGAAAATAGCAGCAGTCTGAGGTTAAATTTTGGTAGCAGCTGACAAGCAGATAACATGCTAATACAGAAAATGGTATAAAAAGAGAATTAGAGGTCACAGTACATCTCTGTATCAATTAGAGAGCGATAATCTCAGGGGAGTGTTTAGGTTTTGCTGTCTTCTCAAACTGTTGTCTGGGTTTGCACAACTGACTTTGTAGTTGTTGCTTTCCTCTTCAGCTTTAAGGGAGAGCGGTGCTGTGCTGTGAATCCCTCCAGCAGGAGGAGGAAGAGGAGGAAAGGAGGGTGACCCAACAGCTAGTGGAGCCCTAAATTAGGTTCCTCTGAGACCTCCACCTTTCAGCATCCTTATTTCAAAAATGTAGGCTACAGCTTTCACATCAGAAGCCCAGCACTCTTCTCTGTACACTGTACCTCTTCCCACAAGTCCTGGGAGGTATTTGCATGAGAGTGGTTTGCACCAAAATGTTTCAAACTGGAAAAATGAATGTGCTTGTTATTAGATTCAGCAGACTGGGAATCTGCCAGGCTTTTATGAAATTGTTCATTTTTCTGAGTCTTAGCACTTTTAGCTATTTTCTTTTCTTATTGAGCGGAGGGCAAACAATAGAGTGAGAAGTTGGAAATTGCCAGGAAGCCTGGGAAAGACCGACACTCAGCCGAGATTTCATTCCATGTTTTCCTGTTGACCTCACAGGCTCTTGACACAAGAGCTCTGAGTACATTAAAGAAAGGCCAGAGTCTCATTTGGTCCCATGAACATTGGCAATATGTTATGGGGACAATATACAGGCTTGAAAAGGAAAAACCGCAGCAACATCCCCATGCCCTGGAGGTTTTGTCTGGTGCAATGCTGTTTAACCAGAGCACTGTGAGGTTTTAAATGGCCATATAAGATTTATAGTAGGTCATGACCAGATCTCTTTTCAGGGCAAAGTTTGAAAAGTCCATTTATCTCAAAATTTAAAAAAAGAGTCTGGTAATTCTCCAAGGTTTTTCTTCTTCCTTCAGGCAACTATTTTTGCCTGGCCAGAGTTCCTAAACCCTCCCCAAGAGCCCTTTTAATGTGGGAAATATTGTCCTAGTGTCTGCTATCAAAGGAATAATACCAAAGATACAAATACTTACAAACCCACTCTAACTCCACATGGTCAGTATCAAGCTTATTAAGTTTTAGAAAAAGGGACATCATGACCTTAAAAGAAGTGACTTCAGGAAATCAGTGTTTGAGGGCATTATTAGCAGAGAAGAGTGATGGTTATTGCGGGGAACTGAAGGGAGAAGGCTCAAGGTGCAGACAGAAATCCCCTGTGACTGGCTGATGGCGTGGCCATCCTGCTGTGGGGCCAGCAGACAAGGGGCAGTCCTGGCTGGGTGGGTGGCAGTGCTGGCCCCTCAGTGCTGCCCAGCTGGGATACCTCTGACCATGTGTCAATAAAAGGCATATGTTGGTGCTTGAAGGTCTGCCAAAGGAGACAACGGGCTTACACACACCAAGTCACACAGAGTCATGTAGTGGTAGGAGTTGGAAGGGACCTCTGAAGATACTCTAGTCCAGCCCCCCTGCTAGAGTAGGATCTTAGAGTAGATCACACAGGAACACGTCCAGATGGGTTTTAAATGTCTCCAGAGACGGAGATTCCACAACTCTAGGCAGCCTGTTCCAGTGTTCTGTTACCCTCACAGTAAAGAAGTGTTCCATTATGTTTAGGTTGAACCTCCTGTTTACTGGTTTGTGGCCAGTTTGATGCTGTCCCCTTCCTCCCCAATGGCTGTTTCTCCTGCGCAGCAGGAAGAGAGGTTGTCCCCCTCCAATGATGGGGGCCACATCAACTTTTCATCAGTGAGTGGTTTTTGGATAGCCTCTAGCAGGCTTCACTCATGGCACTGCAAACCAGTGGGGCTTGCCTCCTGCTACGTGGCCCAGAGACTGAGGGCAGCTGGAGGAGCCTGATGGAAAACGGGGGTCCTGCAGAGGGCTCCAGGCAACCCAGTGGGATCAGGGTGGTTTTGAAGAATGGGGAAAGATTGAGCAAGCAAGACAGAAAGGTGCAGACAGAGAGCCATCAAGAGAGGCTCTGGGACAAGGTCCCTCTGGGAAACTTGGAGAGCCAAAATTGTGGAGATCTGGGGATGAGTTGGGGGAGATGCCTAGGGCGGAGGCTCTGTGTCTGGTTTTTCTCTTTTCCCTCCAAAGAGGCTGTAGGGAGGAAGAATGGGAAGACGAGAATGGCAAGCGAAATCTTGCAGAGCTGCTGGGAGCCAGGCTGTAGCTGCCCCTTGCCAGGGCCTGTCCTGCCAGCAGCCATCACCTGCCCGGGTATGAAACAACACAGACCTCCCTGGGTATGTGTGACACCAGGCCCAGAGCAGATCTTCGCAAAAGCATATTAAAGTGTCTTAAAGGATCATTGCAAAGCAAGAAATTTACTTGGCAGGTCTCTATGACTCTTCTGGGGTGATTTTTATCTGTTGTGTAAATCAGAACCATGGGATTTTTTATCTCCCCCCCCCCCTCGTCTTTTTATTTGACAAACTGTTTGTTCATTTAGAGCAGTTATGCTTGATTGTGCCAGTAAATAATAAGTGAGAGCTATTTGTGAATTATTTGGCTGTTAGATTTCCACAGAGAAGGGCCTATTCTCTTTTGTGTAAAAGTCTGTGTGAGAGGCAATATCTTACCATGAAGAAAAGTTTTGTACCTGAATCAAGAATGAAAAAGACCTTAAAATCTTTATAGCAATCTAATACAGAAGATACACTGGTATGCAAAGTAAATTTCATTAGGTATAAAATACCTACCTTTAAGTAATTTTTCTTTTTTTGCTAAAATGCCAGAAGATTGCAGAATATATTAAAGAAAGCATGTGTCACATTTAAATCATACCCCATGGAAAAATACCTAATTTAATTTAAGTAATTTCTATTTATTTCTGCCTTTCAAAATGATATCATTTTCAGGTTATAAAAATGTAATGTCTGAACTTAGACTCTTTACACTTAGTTTCAAGCCAGACCTAATTCTACATCTAAGTAAAAAACACATGAGAGCACACAGTCATAATATGATCTGGGCCCTCTCTGATTGCAAAAAGGGCAGCCTACTATAAATAGAGTCCTTGAAACTAGGAAGGTCTTCCATTTTGAGGAGGATTTTGAAATTTCATGCCATTCCAGTTTGGAACAAAGCTCTCCAATTCCGAATTTTCCCATGAAACAGAACCTCAAAAGAAAGCAATAATAATGAAAAATAAATTAGAAAGTTTTTGTTTTGATAATTTGTAAAGAAAATGACACCAAATAGACCTCTTGGAAATGCTGACTGAGTGAAAAATGTCACAACTTTGGAAAATGAGCCATTTGAGATTTTGGAATTTTGGTTTGCATCAAAAAAGCTTCAGTGGTTCAGGAGCCTGAATACCTTCCCTGAAGCCCTACTCATCCCATTGCCAGCAAGGGTGTGTTGGGAAGCTGGTAGATAGTCAGGCTGAGTTGAAGTGGAACCATAACCAAACCCTGATGTCTGAACTGCACACTGTGTTCCTTAAAAACCATTCACTTGTGCATCCTTTGCAAGCACAAATAGGTAGTGATGTGATTTTTAAAAGCTGGAAATACTTCCAAAGTGGTGAGGTCAAATCCTCAGTGGATGAAAACTGGGATAACACTACTGAAATCAGTGAAGCTATTTCATTTTGTACTCATGAAAATCTGGTCACTGAAGTTTAAAACAGAGTTCAAAGTCTACAGCCAGTGTAAAGTAATAATCAGTGCTAGTGTGCACTCATCAGAACCACTGATGAACCACGAGGAAAATCACTGTGGGACTCAAAACTTTAAGAACAATTATATGATTTAAGCTTTTGTTTCATAGGAAAAAAAATCTCTGAATCAAACAAAACCAGAAACCTGTCATTTTTCTACTTTTCACATTTACCATGAAAAAATGTTCCCTGCTGACACAAACTACTTGGGTAAACCAAAAGGTCTGGATGCAAAGCCAATTTTTCAGCGTCGGATGAAAAGTGTATAAAAATATCTCCTTCCCCTGATGTCTGCATGAAAGACTTTTCACATGCACGGAAAAAGTGTTCCTCTTTAACCAGCTCAAGCCTTACAGTTAGGTGTAACATTCCTTGCTCACCAAAACCTTCCAAAAATTTTAATTTGGCTTCTGAGTATATAAGGAATGTGAGGTCAAGTCCCTACTTTGGAAGCTCTGCAGGTCATAGAAATTCTCTGAATGTGGCCTTGTTTTAGTATCTAGATTTCAATGCATCACACAGAAAGAAAGGAGGTTTAGTTTATTTGGGTTTTTTTTTGTTTGGGGTTTGGGTTTTTTTTCATAGAAGGAAGGAAAGAAACAATTCCTTGGATGAGATGAGACTTTTGCAGCCTCTAGGATCTCCAGGATTCTGGGTGTAAGATCAATGGGGGTTTGTAATGGGGCTGTGAAAGAGTATTCCGCTTCACTGACTTTTCAGTAGGAATTTGGTTACAAGTACAGATGGTAGTCGTCAGGAGACTTAGATGGTAGTTTCTGGCCCCAAATCATGGGTAACCATGAGATGGCCTGTATATATCATCCAGCATGCACTGATTCTTTCTGATATGGGTGGAAGATAAAAGCATTGCCAAAGGAATAAGTCTGTGAGGAGACAAAAATAGTTTTGTGAATCTGATCCTTTTCTCAGAAAATTATGGATGTGAGTCTTTCCCAAGGTTTTCTTAGCCAAGAACTTCTCTAGAGGTACTACCAAACATGCCTCAAACCTTTCAGTTGTGGTATTTTTCAAGGTAAAGCACTTGTAAGAGATGTGGTGGAGCAGGCTGAGCTATAGGACTCTACCGGACTGCTGCTGTGCCTTCATATGAGTATATGTGAAATAGCTAAGTGGGAAACTGCTCCATCCTAAGAGCTCTGTCAGATTTCACAAATGTTTCATTTTTTCTCTGGGAGGAAACCCAGGCTGTTCAAAGATCACACATTTTCTTTCACTGAAATGCAAGAAACCTAGAACAGTGTGAACCCTTCCTCAAAGGCAGAATAAATCCAACTCTTCTCCAAGAGGAGAGGAAAGGATAAAAGTTTTCCTGCAACCTACATCAAAATGGAGGCAGTCATGAAAAAAAGGAGACATCTGAATGGTATTGCATGAGGGAGCAAATTATCTCAGATCAATACAATGTGATCTCCATGTAGGAAGCATCTCAGGCCTGATTTAGCCACACACTAATCCCCAGGGGGAAATCACAGGGCACCTTTTTCTTTTTACAGACCTTTTATTTTTGCCTGCAAAGAAACTGGCCATGGTTCTGCTTCTATGTAGTGTCCTCTTCACCCCTCAAAGAGCAAAGGGACAGACAAGGTACAGACCATGTATTGTCCCCACTGGGGCCTCATGGACACACTACTGAGGAGTCCCTTGCTCACCCTGAGCACAAGCTCTTTCATTGGACTGGCCTCCTGCAGAACGTGCCTGGAAACCAGGGCTCCCCTTTCCTTTTTGCCTCCATTGTTGCCAGGGTTAGAACAAAAGCAACAGGAAGGACAAAATGCTCTTGAAACTAAAATTAAAAGAGGGTAGTAGGCAGGCAGCCTTACCAGTAATAAAGGCAAACCCAGAAGTTCTGAATCACCTTTGCAAGAAGGCAGGAAAAACCAACTGGAGCGAGCATATCATCCACGGAGCTGGTGCCAGAAAACCCTGTTGTGCCTGGCTGATTACTGAGTGATTAAAGCTTGAAGGGGGGATCTCCTTCCATCTGCTGCATGGACTACTGGCTCACTGAACGGGAACTGAAATTTCTCCTTTACATTGCTGCACCGCTCGGAGAGACTCCCTGAGCTACAGCTAGGACACGATTCACAAACACACAAGGGTCAAAAGTTCCAAGCTAATGTCATGTAACTGGACCAGGCTGAGGTGCCACTGCTTGCTATGAATTTTCAGCTTTTCTTAAAATAAGGTGGTAATGAAAGTGTGGAGATCTGTGGGAACAGCGTGGTCCCTTGTTTCCTGCTACTGGTGCTGTATAAACCTGAGCTCTCTTTTGTCAGACTGCCAGGAAATAGACACAAATATATTTATAAGATTTCACTTTTGCAGCATAGCACTAAAAATAGCACAATACATCATTCCTAGTATAGGTCTCTCTATTCTATAATCCCATTGCTGAAGTAAGAAAGGCATAATGTTATCAACTAACTGTCCTCTTACCTCTTCCAATAAAGCAAGCTTTAGCTACAAGAGTAACTATCAAGGTTAAAATCCCCTTTGTTTTACAACATGTTCATTGCCTAGGGGGACTGTCATTGCCCAAAGGGAGCATAATGTTCAAGTCTCATTGAAGTATTGTAAGTAATATCAATAATAAGGAAAACAGAATTCATTAACAAATTCACTGCCCATAGCTATGTACTCATGATATATAGGAACGGTGTTCAGAGCATCAATTCAACAATACTTAAAGTCAGTGCTCCTTTGACCCACGCTGATGAAGATGGATAGACAGGTTAGACAAGATTATGCCTCTAAGGGTCATAAAAATGTAGGAATTTCCAAACTGCAAACTGATTTTTCAAAGACAATTACCTGCACAATCTAACCATTGGCCATTTATGCCTTCCAGGTTTCATATCATTAATGTTTGCTTCCTCTTGGATTTTTGCTGTTTCTCTGACTCTCACTCTCTTTCTTTCTTTCCTTTTTTATTTTTTTCCTGAGATACACACATTAAAAAAACACTCTCACACTTCTTGTCCTAGGTGATTTATTCCCAAGAAATTAAATTACATTTTTATAAGCCTGTGTTACCGCAAATGATAGCTGACGATTTGCTGAAAAAATTAATTCGTGATCTGTTGCCGTGAAGCGTCTTCGCTAGCACTGTACTGACTCTGTCTTTCAAAACCAGATGGAAGCAGTCCAACAGTATGATTAACTTCTTAGTCCCTGCAATTTCCTATTGCTCTACTTGCCCTAGATTTCAGGATTGACCTCCTGCTTCACTGCAAAATGCACAGTTGCTCAGTTTGATAAATCACATGAATACTTTTTTGATCACAGTTATCTACTATTTACTACATACCCAGTGAGGTTAATCATATGCTGAGGCATTTCATATGCTGCACACATATACACTCTTCTTCCCAATAACACTCTGCATATTCTTCATGCTGCCAGCCAGCAATGGGACCTGTTTTCTTCTCAGTAATATATGAAAGACCACAGACCTGCACCTTCTCTCTTTTCCCCTCCATGTTAATTCTGTAATTATCCACACACTGATTCTTAAAAGACTCAGCAAGCCACAGAAAATACATGAGAGACTACTATTGAGACCTTCCTTTTAGCAGATAGATATTTTTCAAGATGCAAATGTTTCTGGGAACTAGAACAGATCATCTCTTCCATATATCTTTGGAGAGCCATTGCAAATGCATGGGGTTGCCCATAGGAAGGTGGGAAATGTTTGGCTGTCAGCAAAGTGTTATTGTTTCCTTGAAGAAAAAACACATCTTTTCTTTTTCTTCTCTAAACACCAAAGGAATTTCAGTATTTAGTATCACTAGCATGGGCTCAAAACTGTTACAGTTCCCTGGGACAGCTCTGCTCCACCTTCTCACACAGTGCTACAATACATCCAAATTGCACCTCTGGTGCTGTGGTAGAACAATTTTAAACAAACACCAGCAACAGCCAAGGTATGGGAAAACACCCAACAGCAAACAGACAAGCGCTACACATCTTGCTCACAAGTTAAACAAAGGGAAATGGAGTTCCAGTTTTATAGAGATATCTATTCCTTTTCACTCCAAGCCTTCTACACAGCCTCTTCTTTTAAAGTAACTTATCACTAATTCACAACAATCTACAATACTGGAAATAGTGTCCTATATGCAATACATATCATTACTCTTCCTCCTTCAAGCTCTGTAACCAGGAGGGCTGAGAAACTCCAGACCATTTCTACCAGTAGTCACCCTTTCCTACCCTGTACTGGGGGGGAGATCTGCAACTGTGAGACATCAGCATTTCCAAACAGCCGAGCTTTCACATAAGGCAGAAATGATAAACCCATATCCCCCGTTGGAGGTATTCTCTTATTCCTCGCAGCTAACGCTGCGAGAGCCACGTGTTTGCTTCTGTGGTGGTGAACGCTGTGTATGTACACTCTTTGGCCAACCTTTGATTCTGGCAGAGCCCAAGGTCTCAGTTCCATCATTCTCTGCTGGGACCCAGATCAGCTGTCCTGAGCCAAGGCTTTACCTTGGCTGTCACTGATTACACAGGCCTGTCACATGAAGCCTTTCTGGCCAGCCAGCTAGCTCAGTCACTTCGCTGATAAGCTGACCATGTAGTGGTGTGTGGTGTGAAAGGCGATGTTATCAAAAAACTCAGTCCAACACAAACACAAGTATGTGAGTGACATGAAGCACATGAGTAGTTTTGCTAGCTGCCAGTGGACTATTTACTTACTTCAGGGTATCACAAGTTTAACTGCTTCACTTAATCACAGTTCAAGCAGATACTGGAGAACAAAAAATCTTTGGCTTGATCCACTGAAAGTTTTAAGGCTGCTTGGACAGCTGCCTTCCCTGCTATAAGCCATCTATTAAAAGTCTAAATTGCCTGTTATTGTTGCCTTAATACTTTACAGGCAGTCACTCCCCAGGCCTCCTAACCCAAATGGTGTATCTCGATGTCGCTTTGTCTGAAGAAGAGCCATGTTACAGATCCCACTGGACCAATCATTGATCCTGTGGCTGCTTACATGAGCAGGGCAACAGACTGGATTTTCTCAGTTCAACCTTTTCCGTTCCATCTTCCTTGCAACTTAGTGTTAAATGTGTGCATGCACCCACAAGAGGTGGTGTAGCAGCACCTCTACTTGCAAACTCCTCTCTCTCCACAGATGTAGGACTCTGCTGCTTCGCATGACCTGCTGCTCATCTCCCTGAACCCTTCACAGCTCCAGAGTACAACAGGAAGTACTTGTCCTTCAAGATCTCAAGCACAACTGGTCAGACCCATTAGGGTAAGCCAGATCATGCCTGGCACAGCCTACATTTCAATGTCCTAACCATGACCAAACATGGGCAGACAAGGCATGGTTAACATGGAAATGAAAAGTAGTGTCCCTTTGGCCTGACAGGAAGGTGGACTGAAGCTCAGACAGGTTGTGTAACTCACTGATCATCACAAACGTGGCTGGTCTACACTGTCAAATGGATATTAGTGTTGAGGTGCCTTGTCTATCAACAGTCCAAGGTGGTAAATAAAAAAGGTTTATCATAGCCTGTACTTAACAGTTCAGGTCTGGGTGACACATATATATTAATCAGGTGCTGTGCAAAAGCTAGTGACTTGGACTCTTTACAGGACTGGGACTCTTTACAGCTGGGATGGGCAGGCTTGCCAGCCTGACCATATGGCTGCTGGGCTGAGCGGGTTCAGCTCTCCCCCTGTCCTACACTCCTGCGCCGAGGTTCATAAGGGCAGAACTAGCAGGGTCTGCCTGCGTCCCCCAGCATAAGTACACAGAAAGGATAACAGACCACAACTGTGAATTAAGCATGTCTCCTAAGTACCACCCAAGCACTGTGGTGAATGAGCTATCTTTCCTCTATTTTAACGAGAGAGGAAATTCAGCAGTGGTACAATGCTTCCCTCTAAGCGTTCAAAACTCTTCAGCAGACCCACTTGGTCTATACTACAGCACAGAGAAATAAAAGCAGCAAGGGGAATATAAGTGCCCTAGGACCACCGTAAATCTTTACTTCATGGAAAATCTTATCTTGCACATGAATATGAGCTGTGAGTAAATTTAATGTGTGGATTAAGTACTGTGCGGTCTCCCTCATGGTGGGCTTTTCAGCCTAAAAAGAACAAAAGAATAATAATGAGTGTTGTGTTTGGGTATGATTACAAACAGCTGTAATTTACAGCTGGACATTCTCCATCACAAATGTATCCAGCAAGCAAGTGATTCTGGGTTAGTGGAACAGACTGCAAAAAATTAGCTTTTAACTTCAGCCTTAAGGTCAGAGTTCTGGGACCATGGGAGTCAATAATAAAATCTATTTAGCTCATCTGGATTAAGCAGGTTTAAGACCTGTTTTAACCACACTGCTTACTGTTAAATAACAACAGAACACACTGAATATTTTAGTTACAAACATTTTTCTTCATTTGAAAGCTATTCATGTACTGAGTATGAGAGTCAGACAATTGAAGATATGCTAGCACTATACCATTAAGGTATATGAGTTAAGTTCTTGCTCTTTCTCTGTCCCAGAGACTGAGCAATCTGTATAGTTAGACCACTTTACTGAAGAGCACAATAAAATTAAAACCAAGCTGTGCTGTATAAACACCGAGGGTTTTTCATGAGAGAATGAAAAGCTAATGGGGCCAGTGCATCTTTCCTGACAAAATGGTCAGTGCATGTGCAGAGCAACCTGTCTTCTGGAAGCAGAAAAGCTGTTTCAGTCAAGCTTCTGGGTCACTAATCTTTGTGTTTGCACATAAATCTGCTGGGGGTTACTGTGTCATTCTGAAAACAAGACTGAGTGCAATACACTAAAGAAATCAATGGTTACAGGTTTAAAACCTCTTTTTGTTTGTTTTGTTGTTTGTGGTTTTTTTAGTTTAGCTAATTGTTACCTTTTTAACAGAACCTGAAAGCAAAAACTGCAACAAGAACTGCTGGAGATTTTTTTTTTTTTTTCAAAAAAAAGGGCAAAATTTATGAGAGCTTTATTTAAGCTGCCATGTCCCTTGGCACTGGGAAGTGTTGTCCCAGTAGCTCTTAGTTGCTACTGGGACACAAGTAATGAGCAGCAATATCAAAGGCATCCTCACTTTCACCAAGACTAGACAGAAACTGCTGTCACAGTGTGGGTTTTTGGCCTTCTACCCTCCGGCTCTCTTGCTGCAGTGAGGTTATGGGCATCAGGGAGGCACCTCACAGGGTGCTCCCGCGGCCTTCCCAGCACCCCATCCAGAAGGAGGGGAGAAGGGTGCCCCGGCAGCCAAATGTTTGCATAGCAGGTGGGAAGGCTATATTCTCCAGGCATGCTTTTAGGGGCAGAGAGGAGAATATCTGATCATAAATACTAAATCTGAGGTGTGATGGGCAGCATTTAAGCCATTTTGCCCTGGGGATGAGGGCAGCCTGCACCCAGCTCCCTCACCATCCCTGATGAGGTAGGGACCATCTATCCATCACCACCACTTCTCTTTCCAGGAGAGACAGAAAGCTCGCTGCAGCATTTGGGGTTTGTTAACTACCTCCAGGGGCACATCTGCAGGAATTTTCCTCATTCAGCCCAGGGGAAGGATACCGAGAAAAAAACCCCCATGTTTTCTTTGGTCACGGTACTGTCCCCTCCAAGCCCAAAAGTTGTTTTGCCTTGGGGGTGAGCTTGCACACCTCCAGGGTGAGGGGCACAATGCCGACTCTGACTCCTCTCTCTTTTTGCATTCATCTCAGTTACAGCAAATACTTGTGTGCCCTACAACCATGCCAGCGATTTCACCCACATCCCGCACATTTCACTCGGGAATTTTTTTCCTTAACGGGGGAAAAAAATTCTAAACAAAACAGTGTTTGTAAACTTGGGGTGGAAGGTTGATAATTTTGGCGGTCTTAGCCTCCAAGCGGAGAGAAATGTTATTCATCCATGCACAACATATAATTCAGCCTAAGTGACAGGCTCTGCTCTGGAGAAATCCTGGCCTGAGCTGGCTTCCAGAGTCAATTACCACTTATTCCCAGGGAGGCGGGGGGTGGGGGGCCAGACGGAGCAGAGGGGGCTGCCAACAAGGCATGGGGAAATTTACTCTGTGTCAGCCTGCATGACACAGTACCTCATTTGTGGATAAATGTAAATCTGCTAGTTCTTTTTCACAGGCACTAAAATGTGCGATCTCTCCTCCTCCTTCCCTCCCCCCGTTCCCAAAACTGGAAAAGAAATCAGGACCGTCTTAGAAAGCTACCTTATATTTCAATCAATCCTCTTTCATAAAAGTCATTTAAGGTAAATACCTGTGCAGACCTACAGCCCAACTATAACATTTACTATGGCCCAAATCCTGAATTCCTCACTCGGGCAAGTTTTCCAAGTTAATGGATTTTTGCTTGAAAAAGAGCTGAGTAAAACCTGAACACTGTTTAAGGATTTGGTCCCATGCTTATCTGCCTGGAGCACTGCTGTAGCTCCATAAGTGAAAAAATGAAATAAATTCCTCCAAAATACCAATCCCTCGAAACTTAAGGGGTAAAAAAGGGCATTGTTTTTGTGCATAAAATGTACAGAGAATCTCATCAAAAGAAGAGTAATTCCCAGGGAAAGGATTTGGAAAAAGTCAAAAGAGAACATCTCGGAATAAATGAAGTACTTATTGCTGAAAAATGAGCTCAGATATATCTCAGCAAACTCTAAAGCTCAGAATTTACTGCATCATTCATGCCTTCTCCAGTAAGTTTCTTATCTCTTGTTTGGTATCACAACAAGGGATTCTGCATACTCTGTATGAAATACAAGACAACTGTGATTTTTGCAGTAATAAACTCTACACATGCATGACAAATCCAAGCATGCAAAATGTTTAACATCCCAGTTCACAGATACTTTGGGGACAAAATCCGATTATGAGTTATATGCCACAATAAATAGGGCTCAACGTTTCATAAAGCAATTTATAGTTCATAAAAATGACAAAATGTACCTGTCAGATAGAACGCGGAGAGCAGATCTCTGTGCTGCCTGCTGGAAGAAAGGGCAGAGATGTTTATTTTATATTCTGACTTGAAAATTACGAGCACAATCAACACTTTAAAAAATGCGTTACACACATTTTTGTCACGTGTCCAAAATGTTAAAGTACGAGCAAAGTAGCAGAGAATCTATAGTCAAATGGACGTTCCAGTCTAGTAAATGTAAGAACACTCTGTTAAGGATGTCATAAACCAGAAGACTGCCAAAGCACTGCACGGTATTTGAGGTCTGAACTACTCTGTTTCGATGATTTTTTTCTGCGGGTCCCTGAAAACTCGGCAGGGCTCATTCCTCTGCCTTCCCCTCTCCCCGCTTCTGCACTCCCACTCCCTCTCCTTTACCATTAGTCTCCTCCCATTCTTCCACAGAAACAAACATCACATATTTGGTTCCTTTTGCGATGAAGCCTGTAGCTATAATTATAAATTTTGCAAAGCTTGCCAGAGCTGTTGCAGACTTTTCACGAGCGCTGCCATGTTAATCTGCTGGCAATTTCTGACTACACAGTACAGGATTGACCTGTTGCTGGTTTGCTCCTCAGTTTTTGCCCAGTACAACTCTTTGGATGGGGTGGGGAAGCATGGGGCTTGTTCTTGTGTTAACCAGCAGGTCTGGGAATAGAAATTGTAGCTTCTCAAGTTTAACAGGACTCCCAAGCCTATCCCTGAGCTAGTTTGCCGCTTTATTATTATTATTCTTTCCCCTCCTTCAATCACTTCAAGTGGTGTGATTCATGGCTTTGGCACAGTAACCAGCTGCTAAGCAAAGATGAAAACCATAATTTTTTTAAAATCTACTTTAAAGCCTCCATTCTACTTGGAGCTGCCCGGAATGTCCGTTTCCCAGCTGTAACTGTCCAGGATGTGCTTCACCTGGCACAGGAGGGACACAAAGTGAAGCTGTAGGGAGAGTCAAGGGGCAGGGAATTAAACACCAATCTTCTCTTTGCAGTTCTCAGTAGCTATGTTTTGAAACCATTCTCCCTGTCTTTTCAGGCTGCTGGGGAGCTGCAGCCCAAGCAAGCTGCACGGCTTGCAGGCATCCCACTCAGCACTGGAGAGCATGGACATAACCTTTCTGGCTAGTAAAAAAGCTGCTGACAGGCTGCAAAGAAAAACTTGATATAACCTGACTTGTGGTTGCAGTTATGGAGCACTTCATAGAAAGGTGTGAAAAGATCTCCTGAGTGGATCTCTGCAGATCTGACAGAAGTGAAGAAACATTTTAGAAAGAGCTTCTACTTGATTTTGGAAAGATGATTTCTGCTTAGGGAACTTTGTGGAATAACTTTTGTCTCCAAAGAAGCAGGTTGCCCTGTATCACACACCAAATTGTCAGAAGGCGAGGTGGCATGGTTCACAGGAGGGTTCCTCCTTAGTGTTGACTTTCTGCAGTAGGCAGTGAACCTTATTGGGAGGGCTGGGAAGGTCCCAGCAGCTCAGTGGGAGTGTGCCCATGGCACAAACATGCTGGTTTTAGTGTTAGGAAAATAACATGGGGAGTCTGGTATTTTTTACCCATAGGTCATCCTATTTGCATGCTCTTTGGATACAATGTCATCCATGCCATCCAGGCCACAGGGTACAGGGCAGGCTTTAAGGGAAGCAGCCACTCTCCAGAGCAGTGAGCTGGCACCATTTTTACTCTCTCCTCTGCAAGGGGCTCATTATGACAATTTCATCCCACTTCTTGCACACAAACATGGGGGAGACTCAAACTTCAGGTTTAAGGATGTCTTACAGCTTAATCTCTTCTTTAATGCCCCTGGGCAATGCATATTAATCTCCACCCATGCCTAATTGCCCTCACTAGCAGGAAGCTATGTCCATTTCGAGTTTCAACCTGACCAGCTTCGATGTCGAGGCCTACGCTGTGTGATCCCTTTGCCTGCAAAACTCAGAAGCCTCCTCTCACTATCAGAACTCATTTTCAGTGGTCAAGTTGTGTAGACACCATTCAGGCCACCTCCTTTTCTCCTGCCAGCAACCAGGGCTGGTCCTTCCCTCACAAACAACCACTACGTGGCAGTGCTGTTTAAGCCACTTCTGATGTTTCCAACTCTTGGCTCAGGCCATCACAAATGTTCGTGTGGTTCTGCAATGCAACTGGTTGGAAAACTGGTCCAGTTGAAAAATAACACTTTTCCTTTTTTTTTTTTCTTTCTTTCTTTTATTTCTTTTCCCCCAGGTTATTTGTAACCTGGATCCCTTTTCTGAGCTGCTTCCCAAGGGAGAGTGTCATGTTTCAGGGTGCTGTGAAGACCTTTACTGCTGACATAAGGGCATGTTCACCAACAAGGTCACTTTCACCTGACATCACTCTCACTCCTTTCTGGGGAGCTGCAGAACACTCTCAGAGCAAGGTATGTGGTGGCTGTGGTAGTCAGAAGGCACTGAAGAAGACAATTTGCTCTATAGCCACAGACCTCATGGACCTTACAGACACCTCAAGAAAGCAAATATGGGCTTTGATGACACTAAAAGTCCCTAACATGGGTATGTGGGGTGCATAGCACTCACGTATTTCCTTAAAATTTCTAATTTTGTGAGACGGAGAAGAGCTGGATACTTTCTCTTTCAGTCTCGATGCAAGGTGCCCTCAGGAGGGAAGAGGAGAGGATTTTTGTCTTGACCTTTTTGGTATGATAACCAAGACAGGTCATGTGGTGTTGGACTGCAGCCTCAAGTTCCAGTGTTCAGTTTCCATCTTGGTGCATCCAGTTGTTGACAGCTTTGAAAAGGTGATCTCTTCTGGGCCAGAAAGTGGGTTCATATGACAGGCAGGCCAGCAGAGAAAAATGCACAAGTGCTTTTCAGTGAGATCATTCTACTTTTTCAATTAGCCTCTCATTTTAAGTCCTTTAATTAAACGTCCTTCTTCACCAGGATGCAATGCAGATTACATGGGGCACCTCACTCTTTGCTTGGTGGTCACACATTCTGTAAATGAGACTACTGATTTCTTTCTTACACCATTTGAAAATAAAACTGTGTTTGACTGCATATTTGTGTGACCCCCTGAGCTGGTAATGGCCCCATTTCTAAATCATGGGGGAATAAGATCCAGTCGCAAGTTTATTCTTCCTCCCTTGAGAAACAGATCTATTGCCTGCAACAAAAGGCAGTTAGCAACTATCTGGCAATTTTAATTCTAGCCTATATTGCTCTCCTCTCCTGGAGAAAGTGAACTGTTGTAATTAAAGGTAGTTAGCTGTTCCCTAGCAAGTATAAATACGTGCAGCCACTAATTACAGTCTGCTCTCTTGTTCCCCTGCTAGAGGACTGAGCTGCTCAACTTAGGGGGAAATATCTGCCCTTGCTCCTCGCTAACAGTTTTTTTGTGACCCCATTCAAACCAATTCATGAATCCCCATAAAGGGTTGTGACCTATAGTTTGAGAAACTCCCAGCTATAGAAACAACTTTCTGTGATTTATTATGTTTCTAATATGCTGGTATTATCTATGTAACAATGTAAGCAAAAGGGTGGTACTTAGTATCATATACTGCCTGCATGACTTTTTTTAATAGCTTGATTTTGATTGCGCTATTTAATTTGCATTTTATTTTACATCGTTAACAACTTTACTGAGGCCAACTCATCATCCATCGAGAAAGATGAGAATATGTTCTATGGGCTTTATTATTCCTGGAAGTAAGTTACTATGCTGGTTATAGAAATCAGCAATAAGAAATAATTTTGAAGTTTGATATTGCTGACAGGATTTAAAGATCTCCAAGACTTACCACTAAAAAGTGCTTTATGGGAAGCTTAATATTCTCTTGATAAGTGATTGAGCGTGTTTACCAGCAATGACTATAATCAGTATAATTCTGAATTTTCAGTTCTTGGAATCAGTGGGGTTACTGGTGGAGGAAGGTTCTCCTCAATATGAACATGGATATTGGAGGCCAACCCACCACATAATAACTTTAATGCTGAGTAGGAAGCAGAGAAGGGGAAAAAAAATAATCACTTAGGTGACTCAGGTACTTGGGCTACAGAAACGAGCCACAGTAAATGAGATGAATTACTCTGTTTCACTACATCAAGAGTTGTAAATTACAGGATACCAGCTGGTTAGACTTCTTCGACCCCCACCTGAGTTGGTTATGGATACATTTAGGGCAGAGTTTCATTGATCTACCTATAGTTCATTAATCATTCATGAAAGATTCTAGCTATACCCCAAGACTACTGGGACAAAACAAGTTTTCAGCCAGCAGTAATCATGTTCAGGTTCTCAATCTCCAGAGATTGCATCTCCTTTCTCCATCCTTTATTGCAATGAGCCAGAGCTTGGGAACATAATCAGCAGATATTCAGGTTTCAGTGTGTGTTAAATGAGCTACCAAAATTACTTGAAGTGTCGCAAGTTGCAATCTGTTGTTGAAGGGAAATCAAAGAGGAAATTAAATACTTTCATTGTAATTGGGACTGAGCAGTGAGCTAGTTCATTGTAATTGGGACTGAGCAGTGAGCAGAACGGGCTGAATACAGCTATTGAGCTGGAAATACAGGAGTGTTAAGAAGGGTCCCCAGAAATCCCTCTTTTTTTTTTTTTCCTTCTTTTCTTTTTTTTTAATCTGTTTGGAACAGAATTGCTTCAAAAACTGCTGGGCTTGCAGGCATTTTTGGATAAGAAGCAAATGAGAAATACTGAAGAATGTTCTGCTGGGCTTGGAAGAGTGTCTTGGAGGCAGTGCAGGCTGACTTTGGATGCATTTTTCTATACCTCAGCCACAGCACACTTTGGAAAACAACAGCCAATAAATAGACCATTGGCAGATTCAGGCATTTTGCTTTCCGTTTTTCCTGTCCTGTGGATTAATCACTCTTATCGCAAGAGAGCTCAGTTACAGCAATCGTATGGAGTTACACTAGTTACACCAGAGGCTTCACTGACATGGTGCAAGTGTACACAAGGTGAGAATTCGAAGCATTTCTTTGGTGGCAGTGTAACAATACATACTACCTGTGCATGAGTAAACTGTATTGCTTCCAGAGCACCTTGTTTGTCTTCCTTGGGTGGTAGGTCTTGCCCTGGAACTGTGCAGTGAACCATTTATGCTCTAAGTCAGCATCTTCCATATTAGCAACCACCCAGACTGCTGGATGCCACCCTGTATTGGACTGCAGTTAGTGAGCTGTAGATGCACTTTTTCAAGCCAAGGTTAAGGAAAGATGTCATTACTATATACTGCCATTTGGGAACCAGACCAGGACAAATACTTTTACATGTCTTCTTTCACGTTTCACTCTTCATATATCTTCTGTGTTGATTCTGTTTTAATTTCCTAAGGTTTTGTTTGCTTTTAGCTTACATGTAGTTTACTCGTAAACTAGTGAAGCCAGGAAGAAAATTTTGTGAAGGGCATAACCTGACTGCATGCCATAGCTTGGGCCACAGGACTCTCCAGAGCTTTTTTAGTGCTTCAGATATGGGAGCCGTTTTGGACCTAGAGCAAAACTTTTGGATAATCCTCTTATAGCAAACCCACCTCAAGTCCAACCACAGGCATGGTTTTTCACCTTCCGTGTTAAGAAGTGGGTTTAATCCAACTCTGTTTATAAACACCTATTTGTGCTGGAAGTTATACTTTAGCCTGTGGGATGGAGCTGCCTTCCAGCCTCACAGATCTTCTCTCTGCATAGGTGTTTATAGATGGTTCAAGCCAACCACCAGCCTTGCTTCAAATAAGCTCAGTTCATTGTGTGGACATCTGCTACTCCAAGGCATGTTTTCTGAACATTTTAGGCATCCTTTTCCCTTGTCTTCAAACCCTCTTCAGTTTTTGGTGTTCTCCTCGAAGAGTGCAGAGCAGCACAGTGTTGCAATGATGTTCTCATCAGGGCTCAAAACAGAGGTAATGAAACCCTCTCGCACCTACAGACTTGCCCTGATTAAATGCCCGTGAGTGTCTCGTGACCACAAGAAGCTGCCTGAGAAGCTCAGGTCAGGCAACTTATTGTAAGTGATTCCTAATGTGCCTTCTCTCACTTTATTATTCTATACTCATTGCTGTTCCTAGGGGCTTTGTTTGAGGATTGCTTTTCAGTGTGGATTTCTGAGGGATTTAAAATCACTTGTAAACTGCAGCTTGATTGTTTCTCTGTAAATTTGCAATATAAATGTGTGAATGTGATTTTCACTGTCCAGTTGATATTTATTTAAGATTTACAGGCTGTAAGACTTAAAAGAGTCTTCCTCCCTTTCCCTGTTGGAGCTGGTTATCATCAGAGCCACATCTTTTAAGAAACTATAAAAGCCTTTCTGGATTTCATGATTTCTTCAGACCTTTCAACACCTCGGTGTTCATTTTTCACCCTGGAGTTTTATTATTATATTTCTGGTGTACATTGTTCTTTCTTCTCTGCTTTGCCCATTAATCCTTATTAATCTTCAGGGGCAGCACAGTCTAGTGACAGGAACATGGCACCTGGGAGTGAAAGACCCAAACGTTAATCCTGGCTTTGGAGCTGACTTGCCATGTGGCTTCAAACAAGCCACATCTCAGCCTCAGTCTCCCTGTCAGTTACACAGAGATAATAATTCTTGCTTAGCTCTACCTAAGTACCTCTCAGGGGCGTTGTATTAAGTAGTTAATATTTGTTAAGTGATTTGGATCTCCAAATTACTGTATAATCAGCATGGGTATTAATGATATGGAGAATTTTATGTATCTGTAAATGTTGAGTATTCTGCCCTGCATCTGTTCAGATTTCTCTTGCTGTCTGGCCCCCAAAACCACACAGGTTTTCAATGTAGATGAGTTGATTTTAATCTTTTTCAGAGGAGACAAGCAGAAAGTCTCTGGTACTTTACATTAATTAAATGGTTAATTTTTGATGACACTGAAGGAAGGTCTCAGTTGTTGCGAGCAAAGCAGCGGTCATATTGGGAAACCTCCTCTATCTCCGCAGAAGTAGTCTCCTTATCCAGGAAAAGGATCCTCGGTTGAAGTGCTGCTTACAGTTAGGATATCAGAGACCAAAAATGTCAGTGTTGTGCCACAGGCTTTGCAAGATTTACTGGGAAGTCTGAAAGCTCAGAAATTAAAGTAGAATTTTTCTAAAGTCCATATATGTGAAAATAGGGGAAATACAAGCCCAAATGGTGGTAACTCTGCCCAGGGAGGTGCTTTGTCAATCGACTATGATTCATTTGCTACTACTCCGGTATCTGCTTGGATTGTGCTAGGAAATAAAAAAAGAAGATGGGGGATAACATCCTAAGTTGATTGAAATCACTGGCTAAACTCATGCTGACTTCAGAGGAGAGAGGTTTTGTCCTAGGTGCAGGAGAAATTGTAGCAATGGTTCCTTAGTCTCTTTTTCTTAAGTTCTGGTTTTGATGGATTGGCTGCTGGCCCTTTTTGCTTATTTCTCATTGTGTTCTAATGTAGCTGCTACTCCCTTTATCACACCACTTTTTTTCCAATTTATTTTCTTCATTCATTTCTTTTTTACTCTCTTAATCCCTTTCCCTTTTCATGTTTCTTTTGTTTTCTGACATGCTCTCAGCTGCCTCTTTCTCTGCTTCTGCTGTCATCTATCTCTGTGCACCACATCTCTTTCACACAACTCATGCTGACACCAACCCATCCTGAGCTGAATGGCTGAGAGGAGCAAAGTGAGCTTGGGCTTCTGCCTTGCAGAGAGCAACAGGCAGCTCCTGGAGGGGCTGGGAGTCTGTGTTTGTGTGTGCACACGAGTGTGTGCACATATATGTGAGAGAGAGAGAGACAAGTGGGGTATTTTCTCCTCTTACAGCTTTTAATAGCTGCAATATTACAAATGTTGTTAATTTGTGCTCTGAATTATTTGTGACTGCTGGTTATTTAATCACTCTCCTACAGGCATGCTGGAATGAATTTGCCTGAAGGCAAACAGACGCTTTGTGGCCAAGCTTGAGTGGGGTGAAGGTTCAGGCACCATGGCTGGCTTCAGGGAGGGTTCTCTGTGGCAGGAGGAGCAACACGAGAGCCCAAGGGCTCATGAGAGACAGGGACAACAGAAAGCCAGCATGGAGATGTGGGATCTAGTCCTTCTTTATGACCCCAAATTAGCTGACACTGATGAATTGATTGCACTGGGATACGTTCTCACGCCAGTCCAAACAGACATCTGTACGGTAATTTAAGTTCACAAGGGGAAAAAAAACTAACCAAAGATTTCAAGAAGATGGGGTTAAGGAAGTTACAGTAGATACAGAGAGAAACTGCTAGACTTGGAAAAAAGGTGATACCAGTGGAAAAGGGAAGGCTCTGGAGATTTACTAAAGCTAAACCTTAGATTAGTCACAACATTCACATAAACAGACAAGGAAGATGCCCTTTTAATTTGCTTATTTTCCAGTCTGTTTTTAGAGGTTTGCTATTGAGGAGCACAGAGCTCAGAGTGTTGTGTTTGAATTTCACCAAATTTTGTGCACATCCAAGAGCCAAGATGATATCTAGCCCTTTTCACTGCCATTCATGGTGGTGGCATTCAATTTTAGAGCTTGATCCTGCCTGCCAGTGCCTGCCAGACATTGAATTTGATTTTGCAAGATAGGCAGTGATGTGAGCCAAGTTTGGCAGGACAAGACTGAGCTCTTACTTTGTTTCATCTGACAGTTTTAGCCAGGCAATCTTGGTCTTCTTGTCATGCCTTCTGGAAGTGAAAATTTAGATGTCACAGAGATTTTAAAATCAGAGCTGTCAAACCACAAAAAAAGCTTGACTCAGCTGGCTTAAATCTTACTCTGGATTGTAGTTAAGTTGGATACCAAAAGGATTGCTTCTCTAATACACAGGAAATAACGGACTTACTTAACTCAGGCTGTTACAGTGCCTATTCCTTGAGTCTAAAAACGCACTCACGTTATAGTGATAGAGGCCTGAGCAGAACATTTGGATTAAGTACAAAACCACCTGAGGCTCCAGCCATTCTTTAACCTAAAACTTAATTTTTCCACTTTTTCTTATCTTTGCTTTGTGCAGTTTTGGTCATATATGGCCAGACTTCATGAAATAAATTTCCTGTGCTCAGTAGAGTGAGAAACTTCTCAACAGAAAAAGATTTCTTTTTTTTTTTCGGAGTTTATCAGGGCATTTTTTGGAAGAGAAATTCATTTGCAGCAATGATGCAGGCTCTGTACTATTTTTTTCCAGGGCTGAATGGTCTCATCACCTTTTTTACTCATTTTCCCTTCTGATCAAGCATCAAGTATTGCACTGATGAAGAGGTGAATAAAGGGAGCACAACACTAAAATGATTTAATGTGCTTAAAATATTTGGACATGGCATATGTGAACACAATTAGCACTGCCTAAAAATAGTTCTAATGATGAAGAAGGCTATGCAGTGGTGTGTTATAATTTTCCCAATATAACTCTCCTCTCTAGATCTACCTGACTCTGTGCTCTGCTTGGCTTGATCTTTGACTTCAGAAAGCACCGTCCTGACAGAGGAGGTCTTATGGAAAGAAATCTTGTAGCCGCTTTGTCCCTTTTTCAATTTATTTCAAAATTCATTAGAGATGGCTTCAAATTAGCTGGGATATTACATTTCATATGCAGAAATAGTGCTTATAGAGACTCTACTAAAAATTATTCCTTCTAGAAGAAGGTGGATGCATGACTGTTCATTTCAGGATATTTTTTTATCTTTTTGCTGATTGTCAGTCCACAGCCAGAAATGAGAGGTAAAAGCCCAACACATTACTAAAAAGACTGTCTTTACATACATTCTTTCTCTCTCTGGCTACCATTAAAGAAAAGAAACATGATTTTATGACTAAAAAAAGAAAACATTTCCCAATGCTAATTAGGTAGGAACATGGCCACACCAATTGCCACAGCAACTGACTGCATAGATGGACTTTTGTCCTGTTGCAATGACCAGACAGATTTATCTGGTGCTAAATGTCTATGCTGTAACAGTCCTGCCAGAAAGATGCATGTCCAGTGCTGAGCTCTGCCATCTCTCAGAACATACGTGACAGGGAGGAAATGTAGGCATGTATGTCCCCACAGGAGCTGTAGGTATAATTTGAATTAACATCAAATGTCCCAGCTCAGCCATGGCCAGGGTGATGCTGGAGCATGGATGGGTCTTCCAGGGCCAGCAGCCCACCCTGGCTGTCTCCAAGCTGCTGTGGGTGGGGGATAGCCCTGGGATACCCAGGAGGATGCCAGGCTGGGTGGGCTGCCACCCCCCTGGGGGCTCTGGGTGGTGAGTCTAATCAGGCTGCTAAGACACTTATTTTACCATGCTAAAGCTGTTCCTGGTGAATTTTCTCAAGGCTGCTCTTCCCCTGAGATCTCCTGTGGAGGGACTTGGCTTTCTGTTTGTCTTGGCTTGCCTGTGGAGTGGATGGTTTCACTCTCACAGCTCAGACACTGCAGGACCAACCTGTCCCCATCTATTCTTAAGGAGGGCAACCACTTGCAGGCAAATGCTGCCTTCCCTCTTCCTTTGGTGCAGGGCACATGAGCAAAATTTATGACCCTGAGAGGATAGTTCACTGCCTCCCTAGGCATTGTGCGCTGAGAGTGTCTTCAGCCCCTGCATTTACCTGCTGCAGCAGGGTGATAGTCATACAATGATTTAAAAATAAAAAAAAGTACTAAAGTTGGGTCTTTTCCTTTTGAGATACAGCAGGGGCTGGACTGTGGAGCCATGTCCCCGGGAGTGTGTTCTGATTGCTTCTTCAACTTCTGTTTATACAATTTTACAAAATTTTGGCAGGAATCAAGAGCACATACCAGGGTGTTGGCTTTTATGAACCCCATGGGATGTGAAAGTCAAGCTGACTCGATGAACTTTGGTTACATATTCCAGACAAGCACAATGACTCTATTTATTCAGACTTGGCAGCCAGAATGCAGATTGACTCTGTGGGTAATAAATTTTCACAGCCACAAAACTTCAGCAGCAACCAACCTGATCCTGCACAGAAAAAATGCATAGAAGGAAGCAGACTTGGGTTGCAAAAATACGTTAGATTATTATTCCATGTATGCTTACCAGTCAGTTAATTTATTTGGCTATTGATTGACATGAATTGCACAAATGATGCCAGCGATCTTTTTCCCCTTAAAGGAACTACTTTCTATTACAAAATCTTCATATTGTAAAAGGACAAGTAAGAGGGAAAAAAAAGAGAATTGTTCATATTACAATTGACAATCTCCTTTTAATATTTCACCCAAGACTGATTTAAGTTATCCAGTGACCTCTACGGAGAAGAGCAGAGTATTATAATGGGGACTGTTTCATGTGCTATGCCACACTTCAAGGAACCAAAAGGCAATAACCACTACAATTCAGCACTCTGAACAATCTTAAGTACAATTTTGACATCTTCATGCTACAAGGCTTCAGATGCTTTCTGGGAGAGACTATGATGAAATTATTACCCTATGTGTTATAAATCAAAATGAATTGGCTCTTTAACTTGCAGATTTATGTTAACTACCTTGGTATCTGTTAATTGCGTGCTCTTCAGATATTGATTGGGGATTAAAAAGTATATTTTCTTCAATCTGTGTGATGTAAAATATGCCAACAGGAAATTTTCCCTCTGCATATTAGATCCTATGATCACTGCCTGTAAAATTAAAACGATCAGTTTAAATGGATAAACTATGCTCATTAAAGAGGAAAAATACATTTATGTAATTAAAATTAAGAGACTAATATGTGTAGATAATGTAATTACTGTGGGCGCACACACACTCAGCTAAAACCCAGCCTCTTCTGCCTCTCCTGGGTCTGTGAATCTCACTACTTTAATTGCTGGCATAGAGGGTAGGGTTGGGAATGCTTTGCCCACTGCAGTCCCGAAGCTCTTAATCATGCTTCTGTCTTGCATTTGGCCTCCCTCATCCATGGCTCACATTCCCTGGGTCAGTCACAGCCCTCCAAATGCCAGCCCTGGGAGTACAGAAGCACCTGTCCCCCTTTGCAGAAACCCCTTCAGAAACTTTCTGTTTGCTGCTTGGTGATTTCAGATGCGAATGCAAAGTCTCCCCCAAAGTTTTCAATGTCTTTCCCCTAAACTTCCCTATTTAGAAATTAGCAAACTGAAAAGCTTCCCGGTTCTTGTACAGCTCAGCTCTTTGAGAAATTGGACTACTTAAATGAGTCTGACTGCTCAAGGTTATTGCATAAGGAATATCTGGGAATCACTCATGTACTGTTCCTAACCCTTCATCTTTGATTTCTTTCTTTCCTGTTCCTGAGCTCAGGAGGAGATCTGAGATTAAAGAGCCTCAGAATTAGGAAGTAAAAGGAAACGAGTTCTCCCACTGACATTTAGACACAGATCTGTGCTGTAATCTGTGCACTTACTGGCAGAGGGGGTCTATGTTATTCTTTTTTGGGTCTATTTCCTGCTAGGTAGATGGAAACTTAGTGTTTTGTTTATCCAGTAGGCATATTTATTTAGGATTGTTTGTTAAGCAAACCTGCAGGTCTCAGCTGAGGTTCTGCAAAGCATTTCATATAGTAGGAGCCAGCCTGTGCCTCCAGGAGATTTTTATCTATACAGTCAAGTTAGAAAAAAATGTGACTAGGAAAGGGGACCAAATCACAAAGTAATTGCTGAGGGCTGCTCACACTAGGACCCGTGACGATTAGAATTGAGTAATGGGATCTCAGCTCTGCTCTTTGCCACACAGCTGGCAAACTCTGTCTTGGCTCTGCAGAGCTTGTTCAAGACCCAGGATATATCAGCTGTACCTTAAAGCTCTAGCTACTGAACAAAGATCTTGTGCAGCACAGATAATACCGAGCAATCCAAGATGTTAATAGTTGTAAGTGTCAGTGCTAAACTGAAGGTACCATGTGTGCACACCCAAATGGCACTACTTTTCCACGATCTCTTGTCTGCCTAAACCTACTAATGTTCTTCTATCTCCTTCACGATAAACACTTTCACGTGTCTTTTTCTGCTTGCTATGAAGCAAAACAGACTTTCAGCTCTCTGGCTCTGCCAGCCTGTTCCACACTGACATCTATTACACTGGGTCCCCTCTCTCTTCCTACCTGAAGGACAAGCCAGCTCTCCTGACCACTGCCTCCCCCTACCCCTCCCACCCAGTCTCTTGCTGCAAGCACCACAGCGTCTTGCTGTGCTGTTGTTATTCTTCAGACATCCCTTCTGTCCCTCACTTTACTTTGCCCTATGCTGTCTATGTGCTGTATTTCAAACTATCTAGACAAGCAGGAAGAGTAATTAAATGTGAAGTATTTCAGGATGAAATACATTAAACAAAAAGAAATTGTGTAAATATGTAAATAATTGAATTTATGTGCTGCATCTTCTTAACACCAAGCAACTTTGCTCAAAATAGATGCAATAATGATTTAATATAAATATTAAAAGGTTTTGATTTACCTGTTGTTTGGAATATATCATAAAATAGAGACTTCTAATAACAAGAGTTAAAGAAAATCCTGGAAGAGCTTCATGCCTACTTCCCTAGAATTATTTGTCTAAGATCCTGAATTCCAGAAGTCTAGATAGTTCTAGTCACCCTTGACTGAAATAATCCCATTTGAAACCCCCGTTATATCCAGGCCTGGATCCATCTGTGAGATGCAACCCAGGGCAGTACTGCCCTCATATGCTCTGGTGAAGGTATGGGACACGCATTTTAGAAAAAGAAGGAAGGGAAGCAGCTCTTGCCCTCTCATCCTCAACCAAACCACCCATGCCCACATACTGAGAAGGAGAGACCATGACATAGCACCGCTTGGCAATGAGGCACTTGGCTGGCCACGAGGAAGTCAAGATCCAGCCCTATTCTAGTGAGTACTTAATTACCTAGACAAAACAAAGCAATGTTTTAAGGAAAAACTGGGAGACAACTCCTCCCAACAACAACCCCCAGCTCTTCTGACACATGGAAAATTTTGGCTGACGTATCTGCTCCAAGTCAAGTAGTTTGGGATCGTTAAAACCCAGGTGTCCTAACTGCTCTATTATGGAGTGAATCAAACACAGAGCCAAGGCTTTCTCTCAGCTGTCCTTAGCTTTCTTAGCATGCAAGGGCCACCCAGAGATAGGACTGAAAATGCTCAGAAGAGAAGTGAGGGCTGGGGGGATGCTGGTGAGGCTCTGGCAGGTAAGAGGTAAGCAGCCCAGAGGTAAGAGCCCAGGGACAGCTCACGATCGCAAGGTTTGGCCTGAACCCTTAATCCAGAGTTCCTGTTTCTCCCCTCCTTGGCTGCTCTTTAAAACAAAACAAAATCAAATCAGAAGGAGACTGATACAAAAACCTTCTGGGTTGCATCAAGGTAATAAATCAAGAGCACTGCAGACTGTTCCCCACCAATCTAGCAGTTAGCACACGTGGGCTGCCTCCAAGCAGCAACATCTGCTACTCCAGTTACAGTACTGCCATGTATTTTGATAACCTTTATATACATTTTGAAAAAACATTAGCAAAATATTTGCAGTAGCTCAGCCTCCACATGAAACATGCTAAAAGTGACATGTTGTTTGGTTCTTACCTGGTCATTCTCTTCTTCATCGCTGCTTAACTTGAGGTCATCTTCTAGCATTCTGGAAAGCAAGAAGTAAAATAAATTATAATTTACCAAAATGCTTTAGATCTGATGCTTTCTCTGAGCTACTGTAAACATTTAATAATTTAAATAGAAAGTAAATATATTTTATCCCACTAACTCTGCAGATGTGACACTTTATAATTTTTTCTTATCCAGTTGCTATCAACTAACTACTTATTCCATTTCCTACTATTACTGCCTAAGGGAAAATGTTTACTAGAGTAATAATGGATTTTGCAAAGATTCTTGTTATTACAATCACTGAAAAACAATTTTTATATGCTAAAAATAATATTTTTTGATGCTGACAAGTCAGTAGTGTCTCTGAAAGGAAAATTTTGCTCCATTTGGCTTTGAGCTTACAAAACAGAAGTGGATATTTATACTGGCAGTACTGCAGCACAAAATAAGATTCAGTGATGTTTCCCAAAGGCCATTTTTACTTTATTGCATGTTTGATGTAAAATTGACATTGACTGAAACAATTAAAACTAAAATATATTGTCTCAGTGCACAAGAGTATCCACAAGGATTTCACTGCCACATAAACATAGAAAATAATGCATCTTTTCTAATGGGGATTTCATCTTTCCTTCCCATATCCTTTCCCCAACTTGCTTAAACTGGCTCACAAAGAAGAGGAGTTTGTTTTTCCCTCTATGCACTTTTTTTACAAGCTAGGATTAAGTAACCAGCAGTTAAAGGAGTTGAAAAGGTTCAAAGATTTCCCTCAGTGCTTGAAAAGTCTTCAAGAATGGGACCTATTTTTTTAAAAAGCCTCTGTAATAATAATAATAATTCAGAAAGTTGATAATTTTTCTTGTGTTTTCGGAAAAGAGAATCTGTAATTTCGTCTCAACTCCAGAAGAAAGCTTGGTGAGCAATTCAAACACATCCTCTGATGTAGGTGGTCTCTGGAGTGTAAATATATCAAGAAGACATATGTAGTAATGTCAAACCCCCTCCTTGTACTTGTGCCTGGATCTTCCAAGAGCGTGCCAGAAAAGCGTGAGTCTTACATGGGAAACATGGTGTGCCATGTCTTAAAAGAGCACCGAGCCCAGCCACCCTCTCAGCTCCTTGCTATACATACGGTCCTCGCCTGTTGCTGCTGTCACAGATGCTTCCCTATTTCCCCACAGCACCTTCCAGGGATTGTAGGTGTAGGTGTATAAGAACAGGATCGTGGGTCAGAGCACAAACTCCCACTAGTTCATCTCTTAAAGACTCTTGTCTTGCTTTTTTCCCACATTTTCTTCTACTTGTGCCAAGATTTTTCCTCTGTAAAATCAACATATCAAATTCAGCAAAATCTCATTGCAATGCAGACACCTCAAGTATGTAAGACACCCATCAAGTTATGGAGACTTGACAATCTCACAGCAAGACTTGCCCAGATTTTATCCAGGAATACGTCCCCAGGCAGTAAAAAGCTTACCCTGCCTCTCCCAAGTCAGTAAAATCTCCAGTGGCTGTACTGATGCAGCCACCAGCCAAGCTAGCAAGCCCTGCTGAGAAGTAGGCAAGTGGGACAGGTATGAATGACATGGGATTTAGCTCATAGAAGTTAAAACTTGTCAGAAAAGAAAAGCTTCCTATAAACACTGCAAGATCCACATTGGCTTTGGATCCCATAACTTACAGGGATCCAAACAATCTTAAAATTGCTCATTTTTTTAGTTAGATCTTTTTGGGTCAGCAAACTGAGAAAGCAGTGCTTGAAAACAGAAAGATCTGGGATTGGGCATTAGGTAATGAAATGTGATGCAATCTGCATTGATAGTTATTTAATCAGGGTGAGATGTGCTTATTGTGAAAACCAGAGCACCCATGATGTCATGGTCTGCTCTTTCTTGAGTTTGAGTGTGTGAATTTCTGCTAGTGAGGTGATATTTAAGCATATTGTTTAAGATTTAGCAATTTAGCTCTTCTCCTAAATGGAAGCTGAAAAAGAAAAGCATATAATGAAATGTTCTAGGTAGCTGGATGTATCTATTAGTGTCCTGACTTTTCATATCAACACCAAAAAATGTGTATTGTGAGCCTGCGAATAGATGCAACTATGACACTTCAAAGGCTTCAGGTTGTGTGGAGGTGTGAATGAAACTAAGGTGAGGCAGCAGGAGTGCAAGCAGGAACCATCCACACAAAAGGCACAAGAAATCACAGTGCTGGCCCATCAACCTCTCCTTGCTCATGTGTTTTAGCCTGTCTTTATTTTCCCTGTCTGTTTCTCATTTCAGAAGCACTGCTCTCCAAGAAAAGCATTGCCTGCCTGGGGCTTGTGGCCCCTTCTGGAACTACCGTCAGCATACAATCTCCTAATGCTGGGGATAGGAAAAAACAGGTCATCATAAAATGCTTGCTTGCTTGCTTTTTTTCCCTGGACCAGGATCTGGTGTGCCTGATCCATGTATTTGTCGCAAGGACATATCAGGTTAAGACAGCTTGCCAATATAAAGGTCTACCTTGTAAAGTCAGGAGATGTTTTCCTACTGTGCAGGTGTAATCTCCATGCCTAAAAGTCTTCACTGGTTTTCAGACTGATTTCACCGTCAGGTGAGGCCCTCAGCCCTAATCTACAAAGCTACAGCCAGAGTAGGACACACTATCACACTGGACTTCAGCTTCATCCACCAGCAGTCCTGGAGACCAAGGCTCTTTGGACATCAGTCAGGTCTCAAAGCCCAGGCTGAAGCACATCCTGGGTGAGGAGGAGGTAATTGTGTTAGAAGGAATCCAGTTTGCAGTAAGTGTCTTACAGAAGCTAGATCAATTTTGAGTCTGGATGCTTTTGAAGAAAACTTCTCGACAATTCATTCCCATGATGACAATAAAGATGGTTAAAAGAAAAGTCCATAACTGGACCAGCAGACCCCACTTGAAGAGAGAGAGAAGATCAGGATACTTTAAGTTCACAAGAGGCATTACATTAGTTTGTAATTTATCTGAAAAGCACTTTGGCACAGATTCAGCACAGAATGAGCCTTGGTGCACCCTATGTCAGCAGAGCACTTCAGATCATGTTTCAATCAACCCCCGCTTGAGATGGAATTTCTTTACGTATTCTGTGAAACTAGTGTAAGGATGGACAGACAAATGCATACAAGCTCATGTGCAGACACAGCCTTTTCAACACAGCCTATCTATAGCTATTTTATATAACATCTTTTGCAGAACATGCAGAATCCAGGCCAGTAAGTGACATCACCCATGGGCTCAAAGATTTTTCAAAATGGATTTGGCTTTGATGTAAAAGATTAGTAAATATAACTTTGTAAACAAAAGCTAGAAAAATTAAGTGGCATTCGAAGCAGCTCTGAAAAACACACACACCACCACTTAGGTCTCCTGCACTTGAAAAAAGCACATACGGGCAGGAAGTTACTTTGCAGAACTTAATTACTCATTTTTAGTGAAATCTCTGTGAGGTTGTGGAGGCAGTGAAGGGTGAGAGGCTCGGGCAGGAGCACTCACTGAACTCTAGTTAATGCATTTGTTCCTTTCTCTGCAAAGAACGTGACAGGTAGAGATGTAATGAAAGGAAATGAGGATGAGTTTGGGATATTGAGAAATGTCTCAGCAGGCCAGCTGGTTTCTTTCTCCAGTAACCAATTAAGGGGTTGCAGCCAAGGGTGCTGGGCCGCTCAGTTATGGTGGGAAAGGAGGGGAGTGAGAGGCTACTTACAGGTAATGAAAAAGAGACAGAAGTTCTTCTAGAACGCATCAATATCTAATATCTGCCAATACCAATTTGGTATTGCCAATACCAATTTGGACTGAGTGTCCAAATTTCCTACAAAGCTTATTGGAAAGCCTGACTTCTTTCATCTGGGGGCTGCTTGCTGTGTTGGTTCAGTAGGTTGCTGGGGCATGGTGACTATGTGGGGCATTGCAGAGGGACTCTGCAGGACTCTTGCTCACCCTAGCATGTGGAAGGGCCAGGAGATGCTCCTGGTCAAAAGTAGCTGGGGTTTGGAATGGGAGGCCATCGCAGGTTGCCTGGGAATCACCTTGCTCAAAGAGAATGGTCAAGTTGAGACACATAGCTTCACTGTTTTGCCTGTCTTTTTTCCTGATTTGTTGTTGCTGGAAAGTCAAGTCCTAAGCAAGGATTATCTTGAACCCCAGCCAGAGTCCAGGGGATAGCACAAAGACATCTAGTTTCCCCTCCAGGATGTAACATCAAAATAACATCAAGCTTCAAGTGTGAGGGTAGAGCCAGGGCCCAGGTCAAAGATTTTTGGATTTGAAAGAGATGGAGGAGAAGGAGCTGCTAGGGAAGGAGATGTTGATGGTGTGGTGGCTGGGGGAAGCAGTCTTCAAGAGCCAATTGGGAATCAACTGCAACTTTTAACATCTGGAGCCAGTCTGAGACCCTTCCAGCATAGCCCTACTTAGGAGAGTATCTATTTCCTTCCAGGGTGAAGACACAATCCCGCCTGGGAGTTAAACTTCACATCTGCTGGTGCACACAAAAGAAGCAGCAGGAATCATACCTTGTATCTTGCTTTAACCTCTGATACATTCCACATTCCTTGTCCTTTTGAATTCTCTCCTTCCTCCCTGCAATTTACTTATTGAGGTGTAAAACTCTCAAAAAATGCCTCTGTGGTTTTATTTTGTGATTAGAGAGATTCTCTTTTGGTACATAAATCAAAGGACAAGAGAAGAGGCCCTAAAGAATTTCAAGAGAGGTTATGAAAATGAGGGGCAAACTCCTCCTTGTGTCTCTCTGGTGATCTAAGCTACTATATGAGATATAGTCTTCATGATAATTTTGATAATTAGAACAAAAAAGAAATTGAGATGGGAAAAGAAAAATATTGATAATAATTAAATCATTAATACTAATGCTTTAGGAGAGAACATGCCAATGGTTTGCAAGCCTGGGGTGCAAATGTATGTATGTTGCAATTGGCATTTAAATAAATTCAGAAATCACCATCTTTGCAATTTGTGAGAGATCTCATGAATGTGTTAATCTGATCAAATATATTGTTCCATTTCAATGCTAGGCAGCATCTCAGTCAGAATAGTGTCCTTATTAAGGACCTTTGTGATTTCTGCTCATTATGTAGGAAAGGAACTTCAGTAGTGGAAAAATACTTTGATTTTAGCTGAAGAGGAACCCCACAAAGCAAAGAGTTGTGATGAAATATGAAAATCAGATAACTAAATGCTCATTAGAGTTTATGCCACTACAATATTTCATCCGAATGAGACTGATTTTGGAAAATTATGTTATTTTTTGATGCATAATATTATAGTTTTATTTTCTTTCCCATAAATGCATAGTGACCTTTCAAGAACTGGACATTAGTTTCAATATTATCAGAAACCCAGAAAGAAAATAGATGTTATTCTAAGTAGTAATGTGCTAGAAGGGTCTCAGACTGGCTCCAGATGTTTGAAGTTCCAACTGATGTGCTGATATAGAGAGGAGAAAAGTATTGCTTCATGTTGTAGGAAAACAAAACAAAACCTTCCTGGAGGCACAATTCTGTGCAAGACCTTTAACTCTTGTTTCCAGCAAAATGAGAGAGAACACCAGGTGGGAATCTGCTGTTCCTATCCAGACTGTGCCACTATGTTGTTGGGATCATTTCAGCTGTAAGTGCTCGTGTACATAATACCACTTAGGCTCCAATAAGACAAATATGCTGTTCAGTTTTTGGTTGCTTTCTAAAAGAGAAATGCAAGCAAAAAATATGCCTGGTAAGAAGTACGGAGAATTCATAAGAAACAGATGAACATATTTCCTTCCTTAAAAAAAAAATAAAAAGGGAAACTAATGTTGTTGCTATTACCTTGGTTACCTGCACATAACAGATGGCCAGTTATATTTGCTACTTACCCACAGCCAAAACAGGTATTTCAAACAGATTTGTTTACTAATCTTAGATATAGGAATAGCTGGTTTTATACAGTAGTAAATTTTAATTAATTAGATTCTGATTGCTGAAATTATTTTTCACTTCAGTGCTATAACTGATGCAAATGTTTCACTTCCAAGAAGCTCATGCATTTATATTACGTGAAAAGTGTGGTATTTATTTGTGTTTTATATGAAATAAAGTCAAAAGCTTATGGATTGAGGTAAACAACTAGATCAAGAGGATATTTTATAAATGCTGTAATAGAGCTTTCTGCAGGCTTGCAAGACCTCTGCAAGCACTGCTTACAGCATTTAAAATTCACTCTGAATATATGACGTTTAAGTTGTAAAACCCCCTCAACAAACAGTTTGTGCAAGTTTGGCTACACAGAAACATGTAGGAAAACATGATTATATAGAATACTGTCAAATCTAATTAAAAACAGAGGGAGAAGGCCAGTAAAATCAGGCTGGTGAAATATTAATGTACTTAATGCTGGAATGAAGCATATATATCAATGTGAGCTTTAATTCCAGAGTGTAGAATTTAAATGCCTGAAAAACGAACTCAGTCTATAGAAATAGAATTAGCAATTCCAATAAAAAATAGATGCTCAGAAGGAAAAGTTTTCTGTCCTTGGCTTGAATCCATCTAGGCTGGTCTATACTGCTCTACAAAACCATTTAAACTGGCTAAATGCTCTGCTAAATTCCCATTACACTGATGGTCTCATTAGAAATGCAAGGCATTCCTTTTTGAGTGATACAGCCATTACTCTCCCCTATGAGCAGAAGTTGAAATAAGGTTTCCTCTGCAGCAGCTGCCCCAGTGAGTGACTGTGTTTGTCCCAGTGGTGTTTTCCCCCTTTAAAGAAAGGGAGAACAAATGCAATTGAATCATACCCTGAATTTTCTAACTCCTTGACAGGCTGGCAAGAAAGTGCCTCAGAGTCCACAGCACTTCCCGAGAAAGATGTTTGGGCAGAAGAACCCAGAGTACCTCCTTAAAAATGGCTGAAATTCTTCAGAAAGGTAGAGAAATGAATCTGTGTGAGCTCACTCCCTGAGCAAGGAAGTTACCTAAAAATGCAGGAATACTCAGAGAGAGGGAAGAGTGATGAGCGATGTACTGGCAGCTCATGCCTAAGCACCCATCTAAGTAGTCCAATCACTCTGAGGACTTACCAAAGTTTCATGGCTAATCATGCTCTGTGTGACAGGAGGAAGCCCATTTGTGGAATATAAGTTTTGAATGCACTGCTCACAATTTTCCAATCCATTTCTTGCCTCCCTGCCCTTGCTCCCTCCTAGGCCCCCTGGGTGTGATTAGCAGTTATTTACTAACTCTCTCCCTCTGATTTCCTAGCAGTTGCTGATGCTGCCATCTACAAAATACTCATTTCAAATGCAAAATGAAATAAGAGTGCATGAACTGCACTACTGCCTTGCGTGTCTGCCATTGTGGCAGAAATCTGGGGAATTTAATGTGTCTGAGACAGAATTTCCACTGCCAAGTCTCCCCACTGAAGGCATAGCACCTGATTTTATTCTTGGTGATTATTTCCTTACAAACAGCCTCTTTCTGCCTAATCCCCAGCATTATAAGCATCTGTCCTCATACTGGAGTCATCATCCCACACATTTGTGTTCTCATGTTCTGTTGCAGATGACTGCAGTCATCTCTATAAAGCTGACCATTCATTTAGCAATGTTCATACCCGAGGCTGCAGTGGAGTTTATTCCTATATTGAAAGGGAAATGAGACTGTTTAGGCTAGGGGTTCTCAAACTTTGCTCAGGTACAGCTGTACCAAAATGAGAAGTGTCTTTTATCATCAAAGCAAGAATGGAAGTAGCAGCTTCATGTCCCTGCATCATGCCCTGGGCCCTGCCCTGCACACTAGAGGCTGGCACCGTCTCTGTGCCATGGCATCATCCTCCTGGTATCAACTTCCAGCTGCCTGCTCATCTCCATCTCTCAAACATTTTCAGAGTTACAGCTTCCCAGGATAGAGTTCCTACTTAAAAACAGAGTCTGGAGGACATTCCTTGTTCTGGGACATACAACTTCATGTTGGTTTCTTTCAAGCATCCTTTCTTTCAAGTGAGACTGAATTATTAAACAGTTCAGAGTATTTGATAACCTGCTCCACCCTCACTGTTCCTTTCTCTGTCATCCTCCACAAATTTTTACCATCAGTGAATATAATTTCCCACCACGTCCTAGTTGCCAGCTCCTCACAGAACGAATTCAGCTTTGGCTGATAAGAAATTACATATCTTTCCTTGAAAGTAAATGCAAATAATCATGCTCTTATCCTTCAGTTCCTTAGAGATATCAAAGAAACCCTGTCTGGGCTCCCCCCAAACTTTGTGTGCAGCAAGAGGTGTCAGGTGATCTGTCCTTAAACTTTCTTCCTTAGCTTTCTGGCATATTGCACACCATTAGTGGCCTCCTGGGGGTTTACCCCACATTTCAAGATACATCAGAAATTACCCTCAGATTTTGCTAGCCAGTGGCCTTCATGGCTATATGGTAGTATGGAAAATCCGAGGCTTATGGATACTTGTATCCAGGGTAACCGATTTTAAATAATTTATTGTCTCTAGGCTTCCTGCCTGTCTACTAGGCACTTGGTTTTTTCTCATATAACAACTATTTATTGACTTTATTATTATTAACAGCTTTAATATTTCCAGCTAATAAGAGGCTATTTAGAATTTCTTTACTGTTGTTGTTCTTTATAAACCTTAAGAAAACCCTTATTCTCATGGTCCTTGAACTTTCCTCTAGTATCCTCCAGTACTTCTATCCATCTTCAGTATTTTATAATTTCTCTTTTAGATTGATTTTTATCTTCCCCTTTCATGTTACATGTATTTTATATTTAATCTCTATTGCACAAGCTGCTTTTTCATTTCTAATTGCTACTTTTACTTCACCACTGAAGCTGAGGTAGCTTTCAGCAAAGTTGGGTTTTTCCTTGATTATGGAATTGCAGCCTTCTGCTAACCTAACAAGCTCCATGTAAAAAAAAGCTATCCAAATTTCCTTGTTTCTAGGTTTTTCTACCACATCAATTTCTGGTCAACAATTTCTTCCATTTTGGAACACTAGCATTTCCTTTTTGGGACTGTTCTTTATTTGTCTAGCTTGGTCATAATGAAATAATGATCTAGTTCGCAGCAACCATGTGCATCCCATCCAGTGACCAATTTATTCAAAGTACGGGTGAGTATGTCTGGTGAAAAGTCCTCAGTGCTAGAAAAGTGTCATGACCTTTATTTTCATTTCATGGCTGGGTGTGCTGGACCTTCAAAACTAAGTCCTCTGGTACCCATCTGATGAATCTGCCTTTTCTTTACAGATCAGTGCTGATGGAGCAGCTCCATCCCCTCCTGTACCCTCAGTTGATATTCAATGATATTCTGGCTCCGGGATAATGAAAAAGATTATTTGATATGCCCAGCTGGAGCTTCTCATGTCAATAAAGGCTAGAGGAGAGGAGGAACAGGCTGATTTGATCCCTTTCGATGGCACATGGCTGACAGGCAGATACAGAGGTGCTTTTGCAGAATATATATATGGCCCTGGACAGGAACATATGGGAATTATACCTGCTCCATAATCTCCTGAGCTCCAGCCAGTAGAAGCATGGCTGTGAAAGACACACCAATACCCCCAAAGTTTCCAGCATTTCCTTTTAAATACTTTTCCTAACCATTTCCTGGAAAGCCACTATATGTATTTTACTCAGTCCCATCTGCAATACTTATAGCTTCATTTAGTTTTAATATAGTTATAAATGGGCTGTAGCGGCCTGCTTCTTTTAATAACTAAGTAAATGAAACCCTGTCTGTAATAATAAATGAACCATCCATCTGGGAGGCCTCCAGTAAAAATTTCAACAGGTATTTATTGCTCCTTTATGTAAACAGTACTCTGGACAATACAAGTGATTATACTCTCTGTCAGCCCTGTCAGGAAGGAGACAGTATAGTTTTGGACGAGGTTCCATAGCATACATACTGAATTTACAGGTTTATTTGACTAGATGGAGAAAAAATGATTAAAACAAGCAAATAAACACAAGAACCCGGTTGGCTACTGTGAAAGGGAGCATACCATTTCATTTAAAGACATAGGCTGTGAGAATAAAATATAGAAAATTGACAGGTCTTTGGTATAACAGACTCCTCACAACCCCAGAGGCTTCACAGACCTCTTTAAAGAAAACACTTCCCCTTCCCCCCTGCCCCCGAACTGAAATGAGTTTCTCTGTAAAATCAACACACTATAGAGACTTTAAAATACATTATGCCCTTGTAGGTTCTCATGATACAGAGGAGCAGTGCCTTGAGACAATCCCTGCCCGGGGCACAGGGGGTGACAAACCACACTATACATCCCTGGGGGTCATCCCTTTCACTCATGGACACTGTTGCTCACACACTGGAAAGGGCAGTAACATGACACTTTTGCAGTAATGAAATTTTAATTAAAAAAATCTCATTGACAAAATCATCTTCATGCCACTATTATATCCTGGCTCCTAATTGCATACCATTACATTCCGCCATTGTTGAAATAATACAATGTCAGAATATATAGTTGAATAATTAATTCATTGTGTGGTAAGAGGAAAAAAAAGAAATATGGGACAGAAAGACCCGAAAGCTCATATATAGCCAGGTTGATGTGCCATCACTTGATGCTGAGGAGCAAGCTGTAGAGAGTTCTGTGCATTAAATATGTAGGGGCTGCTGTGATTTTTGTCAAATTTTCCAGTCCTCAAATTTCTGCAGGAACAGGTTTAAACCTCTCCCATGAGCAGGTTTCTCAGTGCCTTTCATTTGCAGCCAAGCATAGGGAAAAATACAATTTTTTTCATAGCAGGCAGACTACAAAAGGAAATCAAAGCTCTTGGCCAAAACTCCAGGCAGCATTCTGCCCCATGGGGTGAATGGATTGCTGCTCGTTATGGAGACATGCACCCTGCGTACTCGGCTCAGAGAAAAGAGAACACTACTCCTGAAGGGGCTACCTCCATGACCAGAGCATTTCCAACAATTTTACAAAGCTCAGCATGCTAACAAACTTACTAGGAGATGGTGCATTAGTGCTAGTATTCTCTTTTCTCCTCTCTGCTTCTGTTGTGATCATGAGATACTGGAAGGGAAGAAGACAATCCCAACAGCGCAGACATCTCCAAATTGACAGCAGTCCCACCAAAATACAGGAGGCGCTGTCAAGTTTTTCTGTGGATGGGCTGAGGGAGGGAAGTGGCTGCTCAGGCAGTGCCAGGGCTTGAGGCACAGGCGCTGGCACCTGGGGTGAGCACATGGCCATGAACTTCAATGCTGGGGGGAGAAAAGCGTGTGTAATCTGCAGTGGTCAGGTAATACCTTCCCTTCATATGGAGACGGTTGCTCATGTGGGATCCTATTAATTAAAACTGCATTTTGTAGCTCCAGTCAAGGTGTGTGCTTGGGCTTCCTGGCACAGACTCTCAGCTGCCCTGGTGTCTGATGGCCCCAGGCAATTCTGGGCTGCTTATTTCACTTTAAGATAACCCCTTCTAGGAGTTAAAATGGGAATTTCCTCTTCCTTAGAAATAACCTCCTTTGGACATTGTAACAGTGGAAATAATGAGCTGAGGGTTGCTCCTTCAGAGAGGGGGAGGGCTTTACTCCCAGCATTCAGATTCTGCACTACACCACCTGGAGTGCAATATATATATATTTAAAGAAAAAAAAAAAAAAGCAACAATGTATTTTTTCTTTAAAAACACTTTTTGGACAAAATTATGAAGTTAGCTCTCAAAGAGTAAACCACGCTATATCTTCTTTCTAATATCTCTTTTAAAATATACACCAGGGAACAACTCTCATAACTCACTTGACACACACTATCTTATGAGTTATAGGTCAGTCTTCTACGCACAGAGTGTGTTGCACTTCTACGCACCATTATGAATTTTCCATCCCTCATCATTCATATCATGTCAGAATATCTATTACAAATCCTTGTTTGCAAGAAGGGCTTCTATTTTCCCCTTTCATTTTATCACGGCTCTTAAATTTTCTTCTGGACAACAGCTTGGCATGCTAGCAGTACCACGCTGGCAGTTTCTGAGAAAAAGTCCTATTCAAAAATCATACGTCAGGGCAGCAATGTCAATTCCAAAAAAATACCCTTTTTTAACTAATCAGAGTAGTGTACAAAAATGAATTAGACACAATTGTATTCTGATTGCCAAATTCGACCACCAAGCTGCTAACTACCACAACCATCTTGTAAAAAATAATCATCTAGAAGTCTACATGATGCCTAATAATGCTTTCTGCCATCTTAAATCTTTGGAAATGTTGAGTCATCTCGAGAAAAATGTTGACAGTCATTTTTCACAAAGGCTTAAGCATGGATGAGACTCTAACTAGAATTTTGCGTGAGGGATTTAGAGCTGAGGGGAATTTTCTTACAAATAGTTCAGCCATAAAGAATAGAGTGAGGACTGGCCCAAATGCTTGACAATTGCTAGATGTGAGAAATGCTCTTCTGTAAATAACAAAAAAAGTTTAATTTCTATGTGAAATGATTAATTTCAACATTTATGAAATTCTATGCTTTCATTTTCTTCTTTCAAGAATATGATTTTGAAATATGCTTCTATCTAGTGCTGTAACAAGGCTGCTCAAGCACCTTCTGGAGTAAAGTAAACTAAATGAAATGATTAGTCCCAAATGTATTTTTTTCATTTAGCTGAGAAAATGAACACAACTATTATTTTCTTCAGTTGCCCCATATGATTTTTTATTGTATCAAACAAAATATCGTTTACCAGCATTGATTCAGAAGTTAATTCAATTCAGCTTGCAAAGTACTGAAACTAGCCTTGGTTTGCGTTTCATATGCATCTACAAAACATACTGGCTTCTTTCATTTTTTCCCACTCATTGGCTGTTAATTGAAGCTTTCTGTGAACTATTTTTTTCTGTCATCAGCTGTCAGGCTGCCATCCATAGGAGCAAACTTTCACACCATAGCAGTGTTGTAAGCAAGTGCTGATATGAACCAAGTATGCAGGAAATGTATTCTCAGATTGTTACATGACTGAAATCTAAGGATTTGGGGTTTTCTTCTGGTGTGGTTTGGGTTTGGGTTTTTTGAATCATATTGGAATTAAGACCACTTTCTCAAATCTGCTTCATTATACAACTGGTTGGTTGGTTTGCTATGTTTGAAGTTTATGATTATCTGATACTGAGTTCCCAGAACAGAATTCTACATAGTCTCCTCCAGGATCTACCTACAGCCTCCACTTTTGAAAAAAAGGCACTAAGTATCATTTAACTTGTTATTATTTGATGTCAGATAGAGTCCAACCAAAACAATCTTTCTCATTTCAGAAGTACTTTTGGGTGTAGAAAGAAAAGATACAGGACTTAATATTAACAGAGCTCTGTATCATTATCCGTTTGATATTTAAGTAAGAATAAACCCTACAGATAATAATGTGTTAATTTAGTACAAATGTAAATAATTTGTAAACAAATATTGTGTGTATATTATGCAATATATATTTTAAAAGTCATATATACAAGGGATGACTCTTCTAAAGAATTCAATTTAGTAGTAACAATGTTAATGGTCCAGCGGATCTCCTAAACTAAATGTACTGGGTTAGTTTCATCATCAGTGTCACTCCAGTAAAACCAGTTTCATCAGCAATTGATTTAACTCACTATATTACCCTCAAGGCAAATGATTTTTTACTGATAAGAGAAAATACTTCAGATGTACATAGTTTATCAGGCACTTAAATATTTTTAGTGCACTGAAGACGGCAGAGATGGCTGATGAAAATACTGAATAAAATAGGCAAAATGTAAGAGACTGACAATAAAGACCTTTGAAATATGTAAATAACTTTCCAGAAGTTCTATAAACCTTTAGACTATTTCCAGCAGAGTCTTTATTAGTCTAAAGAAATCATTCTGTATATTTCAGTGTATTACTATCCTCACACTAACAGCAGAAAATTTTTTACTTTTCCAAAGATGCAGCAAACAGCCCTTGCTACATATTTTTATAAATGTCTTGTGCTTGAAATTTATATGCAATTTAAAGCAGTGCCAGGGAAAAATTGGGAGTGAATGAAATGTCTATCAGAATTTTCTTATCGATACTTTTGCCAAGTCTTCCTTCTAGCTGAACACCAAAGCACAAGGACTTACTCTCCTTATTACCAGGACCATTAACTAGTATGAAATAGGACCCATCCTATCAAGGCAGGTAGCAATTTATTATCAGGCTGTATCCTATCACAGTATTTTCTAGTGAGAGATCTCTATGTAGGTACATTTCCCAACACTCTGCAAGGTCAAAAGTAAACAAATTCATGATTATTCTCATTCAGTGGAAGGTGTCCCTGCTGTGGCAGGGGGGTTGGAACTAGATGAAATGTCCCTTCCAACCTAAACCATTCTATGATTCTATGATTCTATGAACTGAAAAGAGGAAACATAGGCAAAAAGATTCACTTTTTTTTAACAAAGTCACACTGTTCAATCAGATCCATAACTGGGGAAGAAAACTCCAGGTCCCAACTGGGAACACATTGGCGTTGCCTCAGATGTGCTCATGACCCAACATCTTACACTCTTCAGCCTCTACCTCACCTTTGGAGCCTGTGCTAGGAGGAAATTTTGAGTGCAAGAAGGCCAAAGACAAGGTGAAGGTGAAGAGGTGCCAAAACAGTCTTTCTATGTCCAACACTATCTCTTCTATCAGAGCACAGCAGAGCTACTGGAGCAGAGTATGTCAACATTTAAGAGTCTGTAATTCTCTGGCAAATAGGCATTCCTGCCTGAAATGGGGCAGCAGGTTTTATTTAAAGAACACACTTATTCATCCGTAAAATGTTACAAATAAAAAATAAAATTGTACCGGATGATTTGAATTTCTTCCAGAAGAACCCGTAACATTTGACCTATTTTGGTATTTTAAATCAAAATTTGATTATTTTAAGCTACATGTGAGAGATCATTCATTCCTAACAAGGATTTGTTATATTGCTTGTTTAGAGTAGGATTAAATAAACTTTTGTCACGCTGGGACTGTTAACTCTTGATGTTCTTTACTACTACGCTCATGTAGTTATTAACTTCTAACAGTCTTTGGTTTGGGCTGTAATTGCTCCTTCCATTTGTTTCATGGGATCTGAAACTGCACTCAGAAGTGCCCTTGCAAATACTCATTTTGTGGTGGAGATTTCCCCCCATCCTTGTAAAAGCCATGACAATTTGCTGCTAATTATCGTCACAAGATATTAAAAAATACATTTCAACAGATGTATGAAGCAGCAGCAGACAGATGCCTTTTGCATCCCTGCTTGGGACCACTGGGGCTCTGTATGGGATGCCAGCCGCATCTGGAGCGACGGTGCCCGACTGCCTGTCAGCTGGGGAGAGGGTCTGCTGCTGGCGTGGTGCTCTGCACGGGACCATGTCTGCCCTCAGTGTGTCTCTGCACAGACAGGCAGGCACACCCAAAATCAGCCAAAGCTAATGCTGTGCCATACCACAAAGGGGTGGGTGAAAATTGTATTGGACAGGTGCCCATGGCTTGCACAGGTCTTGGGGCTACTTTGGCTTCTGAAGCAGCTGAAATACCAAATGTAGAGACTTTTCCCTACAGTCACTGAGGCTGATGAAGGGTTAAATGAAGTTAGAGATGACCCTGCTTACTGTAGAGGGGTTGGACTAGATGACCTTTAGAGGTCCTTTCCAACCCAATACATTCTATGATTCTATAAGAGTGACAGGTGCCCTTCTTCAGCTGCTTGTAGCTCAGGGTCCACTCCTATGGAGTGCTGGGGTGGTACTCTGGGCTCGGTTAAGGGACACAGTCACACATGGCCTGAAGAGCAGTTGGCAACCATACCGGGGGCTTGAAAAGGTCAAAGAACTGGGTGAAAGCACACTGATATGAGCGCCTAGCTATTTAACAGCAAGCATGGATATTTAGGACTGAAACCCAGGCCATAGTTCCATTACAGGGGTTGAGGCACAACACAAGCCTCTCAGGAGCAGGGCTCTCCTGCAGCTTTGTCTGACACTGCTCCTGAGGTGTGAATGCCCTCCAAAACCCGACAGCAAGAAGGGGTAGGTGAGCACAAAACCCGACAGCAAGAAGGGGTAGGTGAGCAGCCACTGGCACAACCTGTGGGGTGTCACCCCTGCACGCTGGCAGAGTGACAGCAGCCACACTGGCACCAAGTTGCTCCCCATCCTCTGAGGACAGTGCCTCATCTGCTGTGCGAACTTCGAAACCCAGAAAGGAATAAGGAGGAAAGTAGCGAGAGCACACTTTGTGTTTTTAATTATTAGCATCTTTGGTGCTCTTCAAAGACAGTGATGCTGCCATTACTGCATTAGCTCCCTGTATAGGCAATGAATGGGAGCTGCATACTGTGAGCATTAGAGCATCAACCTCAAAGAGATTTAGGGAAGAAAAAAGCATTATACACACTGAAAAATAAATATATGCAGCCTGGTACATTCAAATATATCTCTTCAGAATGCTGATTAATGTTGCATCAAATCCCAATAAAAATAGTCCCTAAGGGTCATTTTCCTATTTGTAAAAGGGTAATAATGATTAGGTAAAAGGGTAATAATGATTGTAGCAGGCTTTGAGGGGGGTTGTGTGTTCAAAAGAAATGCTAATGACCTAAGGAGGTCGTTAGTTTGGGGATATTCTGCTGGACCAGCATCAAATCTCCTATGATACTTTCTGCCTAACAAATCATACAGCAAAGAGCGGACTTTCATCTGAGTGAGCTTCAGGCATATTTGAAATTACTTAAATGAATGTAATTGCAAAGTAATTTTATTCCACTGTTTTATAGCAGTTTCCATGATCTGCCAAAGGCAAGACCAGAGAGCCCTTGAAGGACAGGAGGCTGCTGAGAGGGTTTTATTTTGTCAGGTCTTCACTTTTCTGCACTAGAGAGCTCACATCATCTCAGCACACACCCCATCACACAGGACCACCACCATAAGCTCCACCAGGGGTTCCCAGGCAGGGAACCCCTAATTTACACCACTGGCATTTGGTCTCAGCACCTGATGAAGTGCTAACTATAGCAGGTCTGTATGACATGACTACAGTCCTAGAGGTAATTTCCTACACCTTATTACCACATAATAATGGCCTCTTAACAACCAGGCTAATCAAGAATTAATGAGGCACTAAAACATTTTAAGGAACAATGAAGGATTTAAAAATTTCTCTTATGTGTTTTATTTAAAAAGTGATTCATTTAACAGTTACTGCCCTTACTTTGGAGTCATATAAAAAGTCTTGGTACTTATCAAATGTATCAGCTGAAAGGTTTTATTCATTTATCAGTTATTTACTTATGTGGGCCTGCACATAACTGCAGAACCAAACGAAATCTAAAGGGAGCAGAAACCAGATTTGGGCCCCGACACTTCCCTCATGTCCATCCGTCCATCTCTTCATGCATTTCTTTGCCCTCAGATGGGAAGCCTGTTTGCCCAATGGTGAAGTGCAACACCAAAAATAGAATGAAGTCATCGCAAAGTAACACAACTACCAAAAGGGGATTTTGCATTATCTTTGGAAAGCTAGGATTGTCTTTTTTTTTATTTAGGAAGGGAAGGTCCACTTTAATGGGGGGGCCATCCTTGATGGAAGTGTTTGGAGAAAGTCAGAGTTCAAATAAGTGGGAAAAAAAGTAGGGATAATTTACGCTAGTAAAGGATTTCATATCGGTGACTCAACGCTGAATTAAAGCCTGAAAATATGTGCCTTTACCATCAGCCTGGAAGGGATAATCAAAACAAAACCACATTCAAATTTGACTTATTTTTTAAAACTTCCTTCTCTGGTGAAAAGGTAGGGGATATATCCTGGTTTGCTGAGAAAATCCCCCAATAGATCATTCTGTGACAGATAACTGTTATGATTATTAATTCCACTGCTGACATTGAAATTAAACTGATTCCCAACATAACAGATGAGTAAATAGCACATCAGAAATTCTCAAATGCTTCCACATTTCCTATGCAATCAAAAAAAGAACTCCCTCATTAAATAATACACTGACAGAAAAGGCAATTTGATTAAATAAACCTATCTGTCAATCATCCTGAAAGTTATAAAAGGAAAGCATTTTGTAGCTAAGTAAAAATTTTCTCCATATTAAACCCCTCTCTCTCTCTTTCTGATATTCTTAAAAGAGAAGTAATGGAAAACTATGTGCCCCAAAGGAAGATCAGGGCAATATCTGGGCACCTGACAAAGGAGTTAAGAATTAGTCTTCAGCCCAGTGGTTTACCATGATGCAAAGATGACAAGAGGGAGGAATCAAGGGACAAAGGAGAAAGCAGCAGGCAATGAAGCATATATGCACAAATCCAGGAACCTGAGATGCTGTGTGTATCCCTCGTTACATATATCTATTTCTTTCCTGCTTCTCAGGAGGCATGGGGACATGTTTTGTGGGGAAGGATTGGGTCAGCAGAGGTGAAAAGCAAGGAGAAATGAGGTTCCAGGTGTTGAAGCTGACAAAACCAGAAATGGGATGGTGCTAAAGCAGCAGAAAGGGTGCAGCAAGAAAGAAAAAGGAAGGAAAGAAAAGCAAAAGGGGTGGTGGATGGCATGGGATGGACAGCAGGTAACAAGTCAGGGAGAGAGAAATCAGAAATCATCCTGTGCATAGGGCCTGAGGTGCCCACAGACACTCAGAGAGCAGGCAGGGTTGTGGGGCTGCAGAGATGATCCCCAGGGTTTGTGCTACTGGACTTGCCTCAGCCCTGTCCACAGAACCCCCACTACCAAAGCGGCAAACATGTATTCTCCTGTAGCAGCAAAGGAGGCCACACTTTACCTAGCTGTGTTCCAACAACAGTGGGGTTAATTTTTCATGTTATTTAATTTCATCAACTCTGTGGGCTGGGAAGAGGGGAAGAGTTGTGTAACATGGTGTGATGGGTGGAAAGCCTCTGAACGTCACTGTGTCTGGTGGCCAAAGGTGGAAACAGGGCCTGGCAGCTCTGTCTCCTTGGCTTTGGAAGGCAGCAGCTTCTTAGGACACCAAATAATTAACTGAGCTGCAGAATTGAAGGATAAGATTCATGCAGTTGCTTCTCTGTAGGAAACCAAGGGTGTCAGCCTGGACTGCTCCATTCTTGGTGAGTCTTTAAAGCTAATGCAACTCATATGGAAGATTCTTTGAAAAGAAGCAGAGATTTATTTGGATAAAACTCTGAATAGATGACAAGGGCATGCAAAGATATAAGATGAGATTTTAATTTTTCTCAAGTAGAAAAACATAAGTGGCTTGAACAAGAAGTATTTGCTTTCTAGCTAGGAACCAATGCTTTTATGTTCTTCAGGGCACAGAAAGTATTGTTCTTCTCATAGTGAATTCATAGCTCTGCAATGTCATTGAGCCAAATGGGATCATGGTAGAGATGCACTTGGACACTTCTGCTAGATAAATAATTCCTTTTTATAATCTTTCCATAATGCTTGGAGATGATGGTTAAGTCATCCTACTTTTGTCTTAAGGAAATATATGCATATTGGAAATAATACTGAAATTTTAGGTCCTTCTACTAATCTAACCTTCACCATCCAGTTTTGTGTTTACCTTTTATTGTTCATGTATCATATATGCCTTTGTATTTGTTTAGTCTTATGTGTTACATGCAGCTATGAAACTCCTAAAACCCTACCTGGCTGACAAGTCTTCTGTTACTATACCTCTAATCTTTTCGTTTCTCTCTTTATTCCACTGTCTCCCAGACCTCAGAGCTGGAAATCTGGCTCCTGACTCCTGGCATCAACCACAGGAAGCTGCTGTGGGTGCTGTAGGGCTCCTTATGTTAGCATCCTTGCTGAAGAGTGGTATCAGCCAATCACTCTTAGGCAGCAACGAAACCTATGGGAAAGGCTCAGGGAGAGGTTCCTTCTCTTGAATACAAAGCCTGAAAAAGTAAAGCTCTTCAGAGGAGGAAAGGATGCTCCTCCCAAGCGACTGTCTGTCTCCTGGCCTCGGTGCTGGACTGCTCGCTCACTGGATCTGCTCTGGGATTACTACATTGTGGGATGCAATGGTCAGCATGCTAGTGGCAGCTGTGAGGGATGAAGAGAATCAGCAGATCTCTGCCCTGACAAACACAGGTCCATCTTTTTTTTCCCTTGGTCTTTCCATGTGTAGTCACTCTGTAGCAGGGCACTTTTTTGACACATATGAAGTCATCTTGCTTTACTGAGGTTGCTCACAGTAAAGCATGCAGTTTACAGGGACATGTTCTTTAACTGAACTGGAGAGGGGCAGCACAGCATAAACACAAGTCTAGGTACCCACAGGAACTCTCGGTCTTTCAAACAATAATGCTGAAAGAAGTCCTGCTGAAAAGCATCATGCTTGTCTATAATTATTTGTGAGATCAAAAACCTTATTCTGTGATAGAGGAAGAGCCCAGGGTTTTTTAACAGTTTGTGGCAAAAGGCTTCATCTTTTTTTCCACAGAAGTCTACAGAAACTGCTGCTGCTTACAGAGATTTCAAGTAATAAAGTTTGTGTCTCATATTACATTTCTTGTATGAGTTATGGAGATAATATGTGGATTTTATATGAGCAGCCACATGAATTTTTTCTCAAGTCTAACATTTAAAAACCATACAGATTAGAGTGACGACAAATCATTTTTGAGGTTATGTTCTGCGATATTCTGGGGTTCCCAGCCAGACCTTTTCCTCACTCTACTGCACTAGGCCTCTGCCTGAACTATGTCAAGGCAGGTCGCATGTCTGAGTTGCCTGCTCATCTCCTGAGGAGACTTCAGGACAAGAAGCCCCCTTCAGACCCCAAACTTCAGCCATTATAAATGGCACAAAAATTGGTCAACAAGATATGAAAGGGCAATTTGCTCATCCTTTATCTGTATCATGCTATTAAATACTTTTAAGAAATCATTTGTGCTGATTTGTCTGCTTTGCTTTGATAGTGGAAAAGCTGAGAGTGAATATACAAGATTTTCACCCACAACGGGACTAAATTCTAATACAATAAAGACATAGTAAAACCATGTGCTTATCAGGTAACAGGTAAGTTCTGTTTTAATTTAGTATACCTGATCTATTGCACCTTCCAGAGCATATCTCTGAAGAAATATGTCAAGAGATTCCTTCCCTCTATCAATTGCTTACCATTTATGCCATGAAAGAGGGAATCAGCACAAATGAATCCTGAAAAAATATCTTACAAAACTAATAAAAATCAGCAAGCAGAAATGTCAGCTGTAATTGCACTATTTTGCCATAAAAGGTCTGTGGGCCAATCAAACCATGGTTTTTTTTCCTTGGAAAACTTAGCTTCTATCTTTGTAAATCAGTGGCATAGTTGCCTTGATTTTGGAATGATTTGTAAGTATAACCCTTTTGAATCTCAGGAACAATACACCTCATCCAAACCTTTGTCCTGATTCATCTTCAGCTTTGATAGCTTCAGTGTGTCACCCTGCTTGCCTGTCAAATCTATCATCAATTCTAAATTACCAATAAATACATTCCACATCTCTTTTGGGAGATGAAGCTTGTCTGCATGCTAAACAAAGAACAGAATGCACAAAGCCGAGATACACACCGAGATATAATACTCTCCCTCTTAAAATACCACAGGTGAAATGATAATGTGGAAATATTCTTACCCTGAGGAAGGCAGGCTCCAGTTGTAACTTAGCAAATCAAAGACCAGAAAACTTGCTTGCAATAACATCCTAACAAATCCAAAGAGTTATATTTTTCCTCCACTTAAAAAATATCCACACTCTGACATTTAATCCAAGTCCAGAAATTAAGGTAGAAGAACTTCAATAATTTGTTTAGTTAGGTATGAAAAGTAATTTGTCATGAAACTGTCAGCTTGCTACTATAAAGGTTTAAAAAAAATCATAGCTATTCATGGCTGAACAGTAGGACTTTTCCACACAGGAAAATTCATCATCATTTCAAGTTTCAGTATCTTTTTGTATTTTACGCGGCAAATAAAAACATTTCCACCAAGCTTGAAAAGTCTTTTTTTTTTGAGTTGGTCACTCTGTGGGAGAAAGAGGCATTTCTTTAGATTCCCTTAATTTGGTCTTCATAGTTGTAAAATAAGTTAAAAGTAGAACGAGGGAGCTTCTCATTCAAAACCTCACTTCCTTGGAATTAAAAAAAATATCTGTGTACCAACAAAGTAGAAAACTAAGGCACTTCAAATTCCAAAATCTTTCCATTCCTGGACGAGCTTTAGTGTTCAAATGTTAATAGGATGCCTGCTTTTAAAAAAAATAAAAAAAGAAAAAGAAAAAGGAAAAAAAAACCAACATAAAAAAACTTGGCCTGTGTTCAGGCTCAAGAGTCTGTGAAACAGACTTTTTCCATACTATGACCTCAGTGTTAGGATTTCTCTTTTACAAAATGTTAGTTATTTTTCTTGGCAGCTGTCCAGAACCCTGTATCTCTCTTTCTCCCCTTCTCACCCTCCTCCTCTCCCCACCCTCCGAGCACACACACACACACCTCTCGCCTTCCCATCACCCAGAGATTCAGCCCCAGGACGAGGTAACCCCCCGCCCTTTGACTGATGGGACATGGTGATAGTGTGGGAAAAAAATCAGGTTATGAGAGCCTGGAAGGATAGAATACTCCCAATTGCCTTTCTCTTCTTTTGGACCCATTTTATTCTGTTTCCCTGCCTAAAATCCCTCGGTGAAGCCAGCAGCCCTCCACACCCAGCAGCGGTGGTGCCCCTGCTGAGCATCAGCCCTGGCAGGTTTCAAGTTGCAGCAGCTTTTGCCCAGAGTAGAGGATTTCCAAAATGCGTTACCCTGGCAACCAGGAATTTTAGCCCAGCAAAAACACCACCACGAACATCTCGACTCCAATGTGCGAGACGCTGAGCTTCCATTTATCATTTTCTTCAGAGAAAAAATACAGAGCGGGGTCGATGGTGCCTGCCTTCCCGGTGCCATTTCCGATAAAACAGACTTCTTCCCAGGTATTTGCATCTCCTGATTTTTCTGGCAACTCCTCTTTAACCACCATATTCAGAGCTAATATATAATGCATTCAGAACTCCCAATTAGTCCTTTAGAAATGGCAAAGTCCAAGGAAAACAGTGCCTAAGAGAAAAATAATACGCTTTCGGTGCAATAGAGGAAAACATTTCCTCAAGCATGACGATATTTTACCCAATTAAATTGGTCAGCTTTATTCTAAGTGATGTTAAATGAACACCAGTGTTACAGAAGCATTTTTGACTTGGTGTAAAATTAGAAATAATGCCCAGCATTATAGGAAGTTTTCCAATCGGACAAAAGCTGCTGTTTTGAAGTGACAGTTTCTCTTGCATTAAATCACTTTCCCCTTCAGCTTTGAGCCAAGGGTGGCATCAAAGCGAGGTCAGCTTCCCATGGCTAATTATTTTTCTCTCTGGTGTGCAGAATACAGGTAGATAGTAAAGGGGAAGATGCAAAACAAGAGGGCCTCGTTCAAGGGGACTTTATAAATAAAACTCTGTGCTGAGCCCTGCAGTGATAAGGGCGGTTATCTCAAGCTATTGGCTATATCTGGTAAAAGAGAGGTCTAGCATTTAAAAATAGGACAGTGAAGGTCCTATCTCAACCCATGTAAGTCAATTACAAAACTTCCCCAGACCTCAGGGGTGCTTTTATTTAGCATTCATCTATACCCATTACTATTGACATCTCAGATAAAGTTTTTTTTGTCCAACTCGAACTCAGCAGATGCTAAATTTTATCCCAGGAAAACCACTGCTGCAATTAAGGCCAGGTTGGGTTTCCAAATATTTTCTTTCTAAACCAAACAAATAAGCTTCACCTCATCTGCTTTCATGGACATCATGTTTTTAAGATCTTTTTATATGACTTTATATGTTATTTAAGAATGTTTCACTTGTATCATCTTCAACTATTATGTGTCTATCATTTTTACATGGAAAAAAAATCACTAATAATACCAATTCATTTGTACTCCTTAACTTTGCCAAACATCAAAGACAGACTCAGTCAAGATCTGTGTGAGCAAACATCTTCCAAGAAAATGTTTTCATAGCATTTGAAGAAAATAGATTTGTTGGCATCGATATACAATAGCTTTTGTGAACTATCAGCACCATTGTACACCACAAATCCAAAAAATCTGTGCTCAGAAAAGGTTAGGAATTAGCAGGCAAGGTTTGCACCAGAATTGTGACAATCCCTCTGATACATCCCACAGGTGAAATCACTTTGTTTCTTGGAGCGAGAAATTATGGTGGAATTGTATTTTTTAACGGTCTATATATTTAATACACAGAGAAATGCTCTGTACAAGAACTGAGGGCAATTCTTCAGGGGAAAGGGCAGAAAAAGGAACTTTTTCATGGGAATTTGAGAGCTGAGGAGTGTGTTTGAAAATTTAGCTGTTCTTGCTGGACTGGCTGAGCAGAATGACAGTCTGGCAGTGTTAGGGGTTAGCTCTGCAAGCCAAGACTCAAGTAAACAGGTGGAATAGTGCAATGAAGCCAGCCTTCTTCTTCTGCCAGTGACTTGGTTCATAGATAAACATCAGACTTTCACTTCTACAGTTTTCAAGACCTCCATCGCTCTGAAAAACACTGCTTTCATTCATCATAGTTAGGCTTTTTTTTTTTTCCTTACTTTTTTTTTTTCTTTTTTCAGTATGGACTGCAAGACTTCACTCAGAAACATCACAGATGTACATTAAAAGCCATCGATGCACTGGTGTTTTCAGAAACAATACAGCTCAGAAATTAACTTAAAGGATGCCATCTCATGTTGTTTACTATCCCTTGGAAGTTGTGTTTCTCAGCAGAGGAGGCTCATGAGCAGGTTGATATGCTCATGACGGGCCTCAATTGAGTCCATGGAGTTATTAAAAGAGGTGTCACCTAATCATTGGCTGATGTGTCTGCTGCAGATGTCCTTGCTGTCTAAAATGCCTTACAACTTGAGTCGTGGAAGACTGTTTGGGAAGTTGCCCTGATATCTTAATCTGAAAGCTAGAAGTGGATTATACTCCATAAAAGTTTGGGCAGCTCTTTTCTTGGAACAAATCGACTTCCACAGTTGCATGGATTTCACCTTTCCTATTGTCCTCCAGACCCATCTGTTAGCTATTTTCTGGTTCAATTGACTTGACCCATCATAGTCCTTCTGGCAAACAAATAGAAGGATATTGATGATGCACCACTGGAGAGGTATTTTTCCTCTGCGGTTTGCATGTTTTGCCCCTACTCTATTTGCTATCCCTCCTTCCAGTTAAGTGAGACAAAAGACAAACCCTTCTAATTTAAATTATGTGACCCTTGTCCCAAGATTGAAACTGTGGGGGAAGGATGGGAGAATGGTAATGGGGTACGGGCTGCCCATGCTAACTAGGTCTGTGGGCACCTTCTCCCTAAACTTGGCACTTCTCAGGACATTTACCACTTACTACCCAAGTCTATCCTTAAAAACTTAAATTACCGCTCATTTCCTTTACTGTTCTGGGTGAGTAATCCTTAGCCATTTCTAAAGAACACTACATTTTTCAACACTTTATACAAATATTAATGAGATCATCTTCATGGCAGTCCAGTTATTATTTTAGATGGGGGAAAGCCAAGGCTAACTTTAAATAACTTGCACTAGGCCTTTTGGACAAATGAGGTAGGATTAAGCCTCCTCTTCCAACTCCAGTGCTCAATCAGGTTGCAGTTGCCTGAGAGATTTAAGGTAAAGACCATGAGTCAGCCAGATGTGAGAGGCCAAGGTCCCTGGGGGCTAAAAGCTGGACAGTGCATTGGCAGCACTCACCCAAGCTTATCTCCTGTATTTGAGACTGGTTCTCTCTGTTCTCTAGAGGAACCTTGGTAACCCCTATGCCTCAGTCTTCCCATCTGTGGAAGGGGAAACCAGTAGGAGGTTTTGGCTGCTGAGTATCTGTGAGTCACTCTGAAGATACAAAGGGCAAGAAAGAAGAGAAGAAGAAAAGGCAAGAAACCAACAGTCAATGCTCGTGCCAATACAGACGTAGGTCACTTCAAGCAAGAACAACAGTGACATTCCTCTGAGTACCCATTTCCTTCCTCAAGGAGAATCAGGGTGATGAGAACAATGAGCAGCTTCTGGATGGGCCAGAGATTGTAGCACTAATGTCTGCGAATGGGCAACTTGGAAGCTGTTGAATTTAGTACTGTTAATGAAGATCCCCCAGAGAAAACTATTCTCCAAGTGATGCTGGGGACCAATGCAGGAAAGGAACAGAACCAACATCTATTTCTGCCTGGCAAAAGCAAGCAAGCAAATACATGCACTGATATCAGTGTGATTCTCAGAGAGTATTAGCAAAGGACAAAACTTGCATAACTGCCATAAATTATAAAAGCCTCCCTCAATCTTGGTTAATTCTCATGTTAAAAGGGAGGTAAAAATCTGGAGCAGCTCAGCATGAAAACAATTGTGGGAGGGTTAATAAAGAGACAGCACTGAGGTATCTAGTTGCTAGCCTTGATATCATTAAGTAAGTGCACTAGAAATGTCGAGGTAAATGCATAGCAGTGAATCACAGTCAGACATGATTAACCTTGGGTAGTCTGAACTGGAAATCATTTACAAACACAAAGGTACTCAAGAACGTCACAACAGACAGGACACTGAAAGTCACCCCAAGAGCAAGAATCTTTCCGAGTGCTTTGTGCATTTGTACCATTTTCGAATTATTGTCATATTTTGCATTCAGGAGGACAACAGATCGCAGACCCCTGGTTTAGGGAGGTGTTTCTATGGCACCACAAGGTCCTTTGAAACACATGTAGCAGTTGGAATCACTTTTCCTTGCATGGAAGTTTTGTAAAATTAAAAGTTTTAACTGCAACATTTAAAGGTTTACTTTCTTTTTGCCAAAGAAAGACTAAAATCCCGTATCTGAGAATATTAACTAACAAAAGAACACTCTTTCTTCATCCTTCCCCACTCCTTAATACAGCCCTTCAAACTATAACTGGTAAACCAGGAGGAGAAAAGATTTTAATAAAAATTATGTGTTTTTAAGAACAATTTATTCAAGTTTTCTGACCATTGAAAATTGGACCTTTTATCACAAAACCAAATGAACAAAACATTGCTGGATATTTCTGAACAGTCCTAAAAGTTTAGAAATGCTCAGCGAAGCTGTAACCAGATGACCCGTAGAGAGCTATATATACAACAAAAAACCCCTTCAAATCCAGAATTCTCGTGGCTTTAAAAGCATTCAATTACAAGGAACATGAATCAACTGGAGAAGACTCCAGACAGCTTAACACCTTTGTATTGTTTGCACCTTTTATTGCAATTCTTCAGTGCCAGCTCAGACGATTATTGTGCACACTGAGGAGGTGAAGGCCATAGGAATATCATGCAAAAAGCATACAGCTCCTCTCAGACTTCCTCCCTACTTGTGCATCATTCTCATTCTCCAACATCCATCTCAGTTATCTCTAGCACTGTAATAACTGCTCTTATTTATCTGCCTCATTAGGATGTTGCATCAATTAATGTGTATCATCTAATGCATACCAGTTTCTTAATGTTAAATATTATTATCAGTGGAGAGCTATGTCATACTCCCAAGACTATCTAGGGAGTTAATGCATACAGGAAAAAAAATCTCTATGCATAATGGTATTCAGAATGATGCATTTACCATACTCAATCCCTTCCAAACAGACCACTACGCATCCTGCACTCTAGGTTCTATCCTCTCGGAGGTTATGGGTAGCACCTTTGGCCCTGGGGCTCCAGGTCACAGGGTTATATCTGGTTTTGAGAACCTGAAGCCCAGTGGACAAGGCAGAAGGAAAATCTTGAGGGGAGACTTCATGTAAATGCTCCGCTCACAAGCACCTCAGTGCCTGATTCAGGAAGGTAATCAACCTGTCCTTTGAAGCTGCATGAATAATGTTTGGATGGAGATAGTAAATCTGCACCAGGGATGAATTAACTGCCATTGAGTCATATAAACTTGGCTTGAGTGTGTGGCTTGTAACATGCCTGAGGAAAATAAAAAAGACATTTACAAGAAAGAAACATTAATTTGTTTCTCCCCCTCTTTTCTGTTATTTTTATCTAGGCCAACATGACTTGCTTTGTGGGGGTTTTTTGTTGCTGTTTGTTCCATTTTCACAAGGAAACACTGATTCACAGTGAAATGAATATCCAGTTTCTCTTGGTCAGGCCCAAACATGCCTCCTCCTCCATCAATGTTGCTCCTTTTTAGCACCCCTGCCAGGAGATGCCAACTGGACTCCTTTGACACTCTCAGGGGATCTACACCTCACACGAGGGTGCAGGATTTTAACCACAGGGACCCCCAGCAGTGTTCGTGCCCCCTTGCACACCCAAGCTGAGTCCAGCTGCACAATGGCATGGTCTTCTCCATGTACACAGGGGAAGGGTATGTCCATTACTGTAGACAGAGCCAGGCACACAAGCTCACACATCCATGGGACCATTCTGCATGCACTGCAGGTCCTTCTGGCTGTGCAACTTATCCATGGGTGTGAGCTTCTACATCCCCAAAAGAATAGAGGAAGTATGTACTCATGACTGCCTGACAACCAGGGACAAAAGTCCATCCTAGAAGAAGGTGGAAAAGAGAAGAAACCCAAAAGCCAACAGAAGGAAGCAGAAAGACAACTGGGATGTCATTGTGCACCTACATGCCAACATGAGTCAATTTACTTCACTGTAACACTCAGGTATCCAGCCCTCTATTCAGAAATACATACATTTTAGTTTACTAATAGCTTTTGCTCATATTGGTCTCCTTTCTCTCTCATTTCCAGTGTTTGACCTCTGGTTTTCTCCTCCACTGCTCTCAGTATTGTATTGCATTTGCAGTTCCTTTTTGTCCTTCTTAGCTGTATCCCTCTCATTTTCTTCCTCCTCTTTTGGCACAGCACTTGCTGGTTTCCCTCCTCTCATCTCCTCTCTCTCCTGCCTCCTTTTCCACACAAACAATTTCTCTAACTAGAGGGACCTCTGCTTCTTGAATGCAGCCATTTATCAGTGGTAACCAGTTGTTTCTACTTCTAAAAATTGCTCTGGGAACCAGTATCTGCTGTGAGGTAGCCTTAGCATATAGTAACAATTTAAAGATAAGCATTATAAAAACACTGTATCTAGCAGATAGCACAGTTTCAGATGGTTGTACTAAGATCTCTTATTAGGCAAGGAACTTTTCACGCCTAACCAGATTCTCAAGTCTGCTGTATCTAATACAGCACATTATATGACACAGCATGTAGTCTCAAACCAAAACCACAAAGACGTTGGGGCATATCTCTGAACCCATATTCTGGGTTCAGAGATACCTCTATTGTGGGTTCATAGATCTTACAAGGTTTTAGTTTCATGAAGAAGAAGAAAGGAAAGTAAAGAACATTCCTCATCAGTAAAATCCCATCTAACTAGAAAAATCACTTTGGAGGATGGCTTATGTTTTACATATTGCTAAATATCAGCAAAAATAAATGTGTTCATTTCTCCAAAATACCTCCAGATGGCATTAAAACCCTTCTTCTTTCGATCTTTATGGCAATATTATTTTTAAAAATGATAATTATTGGAATCATTCTATTAACCATTCCCAGCAATCATACTATCAGAAGGCATAAGGCTGCTAATACTTAATTCATTTAATAAGTTTGGCTAAATATGCTCACATACTGTAATTACATTCCACAACACAATCTGTGGGACAAGCCATTTCTTACACCATGTCAAATCTTTTTCTAGATTCATTTCCAGAAGATTTTTAATGCACATTTGCAGTGGAAATCAAAACATCCCACCATAAATCACCATTATTGTACCTCCTTCTGTGACTACTTTTCGCCGTGTAACAAATGGTGACATCTTGAAAGATTTACATGATATAATGCTCTGAATTTAAATAACAGGAATCAGAAAATATAAATTATGGGAAAGATGCACTCTAAAATTCACATGACTGACTGTTACAAGAACTTCCCTGCTTCAAATGGGATTTAAAAGGTGAATGGTTTTGCAGAAATTCATAATGCTCCTGCCTGGTAGTTATTAAAAGAATTCACTTATCTAGCTCAGTTTGGGAGACTGATGCTACATTTTGTTTTTTTAAACTTGAAGCCTTTCTGTTTCATAGACTGATTCATGTTGGCAAAACAATTCAGTCCTTTGTATACTAGAGTTAAAAATGGTAAAAGCTTCTATTGTTGCATGAGAGTGAAGGTGAACACTGATATATTACAAGTGCCTGTTCCTATCTATTTCTCAACTTCTTTTGTTAATTCAAAAACATCAACAAAATCGTGAGAGACCAGAGATAGCTGTAATTGGATTTCAAGTAATTCAGAGGTGAAGCTGCAGACTGCAGACTTTTAAAATTACATCAGTACATCAAAGGCATATGTGACATGATGTTTTTTAGCAAGTGTGACAAACTCCGGCAGTGTTAAGGTAATGTTGAAGTCAGGTTGTAAAGGCCAGCCTCGCACACCCACAAGAATCATCTCATAACTATTCAGTGTGATATGAAGCCATTTCACTTGCAAAGATTTCAGACTTACTAGCATGCAAAAGTTCTAGGAATAACTAATATTTAGTCATTGCCTAAAAAGCTGTTTTAAGAAAAGCATCAGTGAAAGCACTGTATCTTAAGGAAAACAAACAAATTCTAATTTGCCCAACAATTCTTATAAAAACACAGCCTTCTCCAATCTTAAACACAAAAGTGACTTACGATGTATGAGTTGCACTTTTCTCTGGACTCTTTGGCTCTGCATCACCTTTCCCTTTAAAAGAAAAGAAGAAAATTACATCAGAAATGGGTCAATGTGGAAACTGCTCAGATGTGATATGTCAACTCTTTATTCATTGCTAACACTGACCACACAGGCAGACCATTGCCAAGGCAATCACAGGGCTGCAGGGGCACTGCTGGAGCATCTGCAAGCAGAGAGTCAACCCTGACTTGACTTTTCCTGTCACTGCCACATGTACTCTGGAAATGTCAGGCAAGGAAACTCCACAATAGTGGCTGCTTAGAGGACACAAGCTTTACCAGGGATAGCAGACCTTGGAGCAATGGAAAGGATTTCTCTAGGGCCCTACAGCTCTGCTACTGAGAGCTACATGCACATGCTCCAAAACCCTGCTCCAGGAACAGTAATTGTTTCATACAAAGCAAAACAGCATCAGCAGGACCTAGTAAGGCAGTGCTTAGGACACAATTCTGCAAGTGGATACTTTGGTTCACATTCATTTTGATAGATCAAGGATCCAATTGTCAGCTCCTTCAAGTGGGAGCTGGGGAAATTCTCTTTGCTATGTTGTATACATAGGCACTCGACCTCAGGAGAAGTACCCAAATGCTTGAGAAGTATCAGAGGCCAAAGAGATGACTCTTCACTTTTCCTTATGACTTGTATGGGTCCTGGCATAGGATGTTGGCTTGTGATGTTCCCCTTCCTAGGTTTAAAATCATATATCTGCCCAACACAACTTAGTTACCCAGCACAGACACTGTGGAATCAGGCTGCTAGCTGATGAGGTGGTACCGATTCTGATAACTCAGGCCAAGTTCTCCTGCTTTTCTCATCCCCCACAAAAAGTAAGGCTGATGTTGTTTGCTGTAATTATTGCTCTCTAAATAACCTGAGAGAGCTGCACTTCAGGGTAAGATTTTTGTTTAGCTCTACAGGGTGTGCCACTCCACTTGAATCACCTTGAACTTGAATTCTGGCCCTAGTGACTGTGCAGCTGCTGCTCCTCTTGTGTGTTGCTGGATGCTAATAGCTGTCTACACATGAGTTTATGTTGCCTAGCAGACAAGGAGGCATGGAGGTTGAGTGTGACCTGTTTACTGATAGATGTGTTTTTCTCCATTATCTTTTAACGAGCTTTGTTAAACTAAAATCCACCTGTGCCTTCTTAAAAAAAAAAAAGAGAAATGCTTATTTTGGTTGGGCTTTTTCATTGTCATGTGATTTTCTGCTCATTGAGTTGAGTGGGTTTTGTACCAGCCCTCAACCTATTCTGTGCACATAAGATTACTTATCATTCATTTGCTGCTGACAGAGTCCTCACCCTCAGTTTCCATGCAGAGTTGGGATGCCAGGGCACCTCTGTAAGGGGCACCTCTGTAAAACTTGCTGTAGCCTTCAGAAGAGTTAGGGGTTTGCTACCAATGTCCTTTCACTGCTGTACAAAGGCAAGCTGAAGGACTTTAGACAGCAACCTTCTGGAAGTGGGTGTCTTGTAGAGAAGGTTCTGAGTACTGAAAACACCTTGCCATGATGCTTTTAGGTCTCATCCTCCCCTCCTGTGAAGGGTTTGTGTCTGCCCAACTGAGATGCCTAAACTTTAGTGAACAGGGTAGGGGAAGCTCTGGATGACTTCAAAAACAGGAATGCCTCTCTGTGGACCTTTAAAGGCACCTAAAGTTTAGGCATGAGCAAAGCACCCACACTGGATGAAATACATCCACTCCCTAATCTCTAGGTCACTTTTCAGTTTATAGCAGAGACCTGAGAAACTATATCCAGATAATGAACCTGCTGGCTAGGAAGCTGTTGCTACAGTATATGTTTGTCAGCCTTAGGGTGCCTGGAGCCCTGGAGCTCATCTGCATTATGGTAATTTGGAACAAGAAACCAACAGTAACAGTTGGCATATATTCAAAGATTTTCTATTCATAACTTAGGCTTTTTATAAGTGATGAATTATTACCATGAACACTGGTTTGTTTGAGTGTGAGAGGGAATATGGATTCCTGAGTGCTTTGCCAGCAGAGTTCACATCAGTTCTACTTTCAGCAATGTATGTTAATGCAGCAACAAGGGAAACAGCAGAAGTACTGTGAGGAGAGTGAAAAGGGAATCTCTGTGATTTAGCCAAACTGGATATTAATGAATTACCCTACAGTAAGCATTTGCATCTGCCTTTATGGTAATCGTCACTTAACATACTTCTGTGCAGAGGAGGAGGATGAAGCTTGTACAGATGGTGGAAATGCATCAGTCCAGCCTATCAGAGTAGAAAATCTGGCTATTAATACATTATCAGTTCTTACCAACTTTGTTCTTACTTGACTGAATCACAGAAGTTTAAAAATTGTGTATAGACTAAGCATAGTTGAATGTCACAGATATGGTACAGATAAGATTTTTGGATAAGCATATGTAAAAGGGAATTAACTGTCAGAACAGCTTGTTTTTTTCATACTCACTCTTGGCCAGACTAAGATTTGCTCTCTATTTTCCATGTAACCTGCCAAATGTATGCAGGTACCATTGTGGGAGTCTGGCATTTGCCAGATTGCTAACTCTTCTCTAGCTCTGGTTTCTTATCAGCAGACTTGTGTCATCCTTTGTTTTTCTTAGTGCCTTTGAAATTACCTAAATATATGCTACCCACCTTGACATGGAACTGCTGTTAGCACACTCTGTTGAAGGTGCTAAGCATTGTGTATGCCTTAAGATTTAGTTTTATTTCTCATTATCCTACTTCGATTTGATTGGCAATAAATTAAACTAAATTCCCCAAGTTGAGTCTGTTTCGCTCGTGACAGTAATTGTTGAGTGATGTCTCCCTGTCCTTATCTCCACCCATGAGCCTTCTGTTGTATTTTCTCTCCCCTGTCCAGCTGAGGAGGGGAGTGATAGGGTGGCTTTGGTGGGCACCTGACGTACAGACAGCTTCCATTCACCACACATCCGAATCCTTTTTTTTTCCAAATTTCCTTTGAGTTTGATGTACAGAACTGGTAAGGTCTATGTCTCATTCTAACTGTGTCTTATCAATGTCTTATTCCAGCACATTGACAGGAATCTTCATGGATACAGGTCTCAGAAGTAATCAAATTGTCTCTACAATGTTAGGAAAAATGTCTCGGTGTCTCACAGCCACCCTAACTTTTGCCACCAATGAAGAAAATGTTTCTGCATGGGTCCAGCTCTTCTTCAGTTTGGTTGTCATCTGCCAGGCAATACCAAATGCAGCTCCAGCCCAGCTGAAAATATATGCTGATTTTGCTAAGCAGGATGGTTGAGGAGATAAGAAGAAGCTGGAGTTACTGTGGGGTGGGAGGGCAGATGTGGGAATTAGAAATAAAGCGAGGTCAGAGACCACTGGAGTAAGGAGCAGAGGAAAGTTTTAAGGAGGTGGGACCAATTTCATAATCCATAGGAAAGCAGGTTTCATTAGATCTGCAGAACAACTTATTCAAGTGTTGAAAGAAGGAAGCACTCTAAATGAAACTATGACCGAAGCTGGCCAAACACTGTGGCCTCTGATGCCATTGCAAAGCCCTCAGCTCAGCTGGTGTGTTTGTCATGCTCGTGAGTCTGTGTGTGTTTGCATAGCCCTCTCTATTATAGCCCTTTTGTGCTTCCTTCTCTCATTACTGTATTCATTATTTTCTGACAGAACCTCATCCCCTTTGCCTTTTATTATATCCTTAGCGCTGGTACTTACAGCAATATCAAACTGATGCCAGCAATTAAGTGACACCACTGCATGTTTCTTCACAACATTGTCTTCCACATACCGACCTTTTCCCAGCAAAGAGCCACACCATTTTAATAGTCTACATCTCCCAGACTTGTCTCTCTGGATGTCTTCTCCCCCCCGCAGTGGGTGACCAGCCACTTTCAAAGCCCTACCTACTGGCTCAGGGCATTTTTCATCTTCAGTCACAGCCCTGTAATTTGCAAACAGAGCTCTGTGCTGGCTGACAGGTCAGGAAGCTAGCAAAATAGTTCTTTTGGTTGAGACGATTTTATGTTGAGAGCAGGACAGGATCATGCATTTTTAATATGCAAGACAACATTAACAACAGTCAGAGGTGTCAGGGGAGAGGATTAATATTTTGTTTCGCAGAACAATTCAATCTTTCCTTTCAATACAGCTGCTAAGTTTTTTACCATAACTAAATGCAATTAAAGTGCTGCTGATCTGCACCATGATTTGTAAATTGGGAGTCCACTGAAAAGCCTCAACTAGGAGCCACTCAAGAACACATCACTCTCCTGACCACACTGCTAGCCAAAAGGACCCATGGCCATATGGTCTTTGAGGCATTATCTGATGTTAGTTTGGCAGGATTTATGTAGGTTATTACTGTGCAGTAGTCACAAAATATTGCCTATGAAAGATAAATGGTAACAAGTCTTCCTGTATAATTTTCTAGCAGTCTGGATCTGCCCATGCAACTAGGTCAGCTCTTCTCAGGTTTTCTAAAAAAGCCACTCTTTTGTCCTTTCAGTCTTTCTAATCTGCATAATGAAATAGCCATAACAAAATTAAGAAAGAATTACTAACTATTAATATATTGTTCTTCCCAGTCCACTAAAAGAGCTGACATTTTGATGGTCACTCTTCAATTCAGTTCTCCACATTTGGCCAAAGCCAAGTACTGCCTTCTGAGACTCTGCAGTGTCCCAGTTTGCTACTGGTTTCTTATTCTATCAATCAGTTGCTTTTCATAGGCACTGTCATCCCCTCCACCCACTGCAGCCAGAAAATGCATTGGTACTTACTTGTATTGCTTTGTCCTGTAGATCCCTGTTGAGACTCCTGCAGTAATAATGGAAAAAAAATATGGTGTGTTATTTTTACGGCAATTTTTAACTGCAATACTTGCTTGAACATTACCTTAACAATACAAACATCATTGTTAATTGTTCATTCAGTTTCAAAGTAATTTTCAATTACAAGAATAAATCCAATATTTCTTTGAAAACACATTAATTGTAAGGCTGGCAAACTTATTTCACAACATCCCTTTAATGGTGCAATTCCTTGTACAGCTATTACGATTCTCCTACTCACTATTCATTTATTGATCAGCCAAAACTCGTCTATTATCTTCTACAAGTTTAGATGAGAAGATGGAGGGAAGACCAATATTGTTTCATGGACCATTGGATTCCTGAGGTAGTAGCACAGCTGGTCTTTCCTTTTCACATGTTGATATTGACAGCACCAGAGAACAGAAATACAGACTTTAGTTCTGGGTCCCCGAGATTATAAGGTCAACCTTGCATCACAACAGCAATATCTATGAATATGGGGCAATAAATCAGACCATTTTTGCCTCACATGCAAACGTTTACATATTTGACTCATAGAATTTGCTTGCATTCATAAAAATTTAAAAGACGTCTGTAAATAGAAGGGAAATATAAACTATAATAAAAAGATATTTAAATTAAGGAAAAAATGAACGCTTTGACAGCACGGAAGGTATCCTGCATGTAACTCTGCTTCTGAATAACCCTGACACGCACAGGAACCCCACCTCATGTACATGCTGCAGCTACAACTGCAGTAAAGACTGCTCAGAGAAGCCAGGCACGCACAGCAATGCATGTGGTCATTTGTGGTGAGGAATTGGGCACTGGACCAGATCCCTGGTCCACAGCAATGAGCCAAATGCACAGCTCATCAAGAAAGGAACTGCAAGTCTCTAGAGAGCTCAACTATGCTCTCCAACAGCTAAGATTTTACTGCTGAGTAGCTCAGAAACATGCCTCAGGGGTTTGGGGCCCCAAGAGTTTCTTGGCATCTCTAAATGGAGATTGGCTGGACCACAGGCACTCAGGTCTCAATGGCTTGGCTAGTCAAATCACCTCATTCTGCAGCATTTGCTGTGGAGTTAAGGGTCTCCAGACTGTATGGCTTTGATCTGTAATTTTTATGCTTTAATACACATCTGCAATTCACTGCCATCCTATGCACTTGAAACACGAGACTTCAAATTTTGGGGCAAGTCCTAAGAGTTTCTACCTTCAACTGTAGTATGAAAAGATCTGTACTGTGTTTCACATGTCAACAATAACTTCTCAATAATTTGAAATTGTCTACTTTTGACAAATTGCCTCAGCTTTTTGTGAATGCTTCTGATGAAGGGATGTTCAAGCCTGTCTTTTTCTGGTAACTGAGTATAGTCTTAAGAAGTCAGGATCACCTTGCAGTGGTGATGTAGTGACATGTACACTTGAATTTAAATACTATTGTAGTAGCCAACCAGGCTGCCAGCAAATATATGCTATTAGAGCATGTTCATCTTCCAGAATAGTGAATTTACGTACTTAGAGAAATTTGGGGGAATACAAACATTTTGATGCAAAGACCCTTGGGCTTGTAAAAGTGTTTGAAGCAAGGATCTCACTCACTATTTACATTTCCATCAAGCTCAGGAAGAATGCACCCTCTCCTTTAGCTGCCCATAGCTGTCATACTTCTGCCATTGGCTCTGCATAGTCTCAGATTTGACATCAGCAAAACATATGAGCTATAACATTTTCACTTTCCCTTTAACTTATTCTTTAAAATAAGTGTCTTGATTCTCAACAAATTAGTTTTAATAATAAAGTCTAATACAAAAATCTCCTAGCAAAATAGAGAATGCTCCCACTGAGGCAGGAAAAAGTATGACTTTATGTAACTTAAAAAACCAAAGGTGAAGTCTTCACTTCTGGAGATTATTTTCTAGCGCATTTGCTCCAGCTTGTTAAAATCAACAAGAAAGGAAAAAGTAAATGAATTGAGCATGTAAAGAATAACATCACCATGATAACTTAGCTTTTGCTGAGAATAATCACCCAATAGCTTTGTGACAAGACACCAGTTCTCCTAGAGTGGATAAATTAATTCTCAAATAAAATGAATGCTGAGTCCATAACATCATGCACACATAACTAGAAATCCAACACCTGATCAAACTTTCAAGACATGAAACCACAGTAAAAATGGCAAAGCAGGCAGCAGAATTAAAGCATTTTTTTCCTGCACAGGAGTAGAGAATTAATGCCTGAACATGAAAGCCCATTTGCACATGCAACAAGTGAGCTCTTATTTACCAAACTTAATTATTCATTTAAAGTTTATTTATTAAGATGTTTTTAATAAAATTACAATCAAATAATGCCTGATCATTTGCATGTAACAATGCGTGACAGAGAGAGGAGAAAGGAAAGCACACACAGCCTGTCACATAACACACCGATTCAGCTATCCTTAAGCTTTGAAAAACAAGAAATAGAGAGACTGTCATTGCCCTTTCCTCATAAATTCAAGAGTAAAAATTAATTCCATAGAGAAAAAAAATTCAAATTTAAGGATGAAATGTAACTTTATGCCCTCTATTACATAATGGACAGTCCCCAAAATTGCTCTCCCAGCAGCACTGTGTTGGGAGACCTATGGAGCAACGTCACATGTCTCAAACCCGACCTGGACTTTCCTTCCATTCTTGGGCGTTAATGCAGACCTCCCATGTTAATGTGGCCTGATTTCAAATACAGATACATCATTTGCATATACATCCCCCCACCATCTACCAAGCATGTAGTTATACAGATGGACACATCTACATGTGCAGTTTCAAATATTCAGTTCTGTTGTATTTGTGGTATATAAACCTCAGTCATTTAGCCTTTTTTACTAGGCTGATTTCAAAACTAGTCTAGCCAAAGTTACTGTGGCCTTTGCAACTTTAATAGCCTAATTAATAAATTTCAAGTTTCAAGCTGTCAGATCACTAATTACTTGAGCTGCAGGTTAAAAGCAGCATGGCATGTATGGGAACTAATGATGCTGACACTCAGTTTTTATAGACAGAAAAGTAAGGATTATTTACATCCCTGCAACAGGCCAGGAGTCCTACAAGCTTCTCTTTTTCTGATTCCCAAAATGATGAGTATCTTCACACTTGGGAACTATCTTCTGTTAAAAAGGATTGCCACCTACTTGCCTCTCTGGCTGGAAGAGTCATTGCAAATGAACTGATCTCTAAACGCTGCCATAAAGACTGAAAATGAATTCACAGTACCATGCATCGCTTGGAACTACGAGATGAAGCTGATGCCCTGAATTTAGCCTTTTAGCCTCTTTGCTGGCCTTGGCCACAACTTAACTGACAGGCCCATTTATCTGAATAATGTGCAATCCACAACAGTTTGCTATAGTCTTTAGGTCTTAACAAGTTGGGAGAGCTATGTAGCTCACCTGCAGGAAAGCTTCCTAAGAGTTATGGAGACATCCTCTAGGAGGTCCAATAAAGCTTTTACACAACACTGTGAAAAGCAATAGCTATCTTATGAATGTTTCAAAAACATGTTTGAAAAATTAGGAAATCATTCTTTGCATTTTGGAGCCTGAAAAGCAGATGCCTTCTAAAGTCTGCAACTGTTACAGATTCAGAGTAAGCCACAGAAGCAGTTTTTAATTATTTGAAAATATTTTAAAATACAGATGATATCTAAAATGAACATGATCTAGGGCTAGTAATGCAGGATATTCCAGGACTCTGGGGAGTTTTGTTGGGTACTTCTTCTCCACCTCACACAAAGCGCTCTAATTTACAACCATGCAGACCACCCAGGCCACAATACAGTTGTGATGTGATTATACATACAAAAGTAAGCTCATATGTTATTAAATGAAACCTTGTCCATCCAAAGCTTAAATAAAATGGAAATTCTACTTCGGTAAGAGAAAATGAAACCACCTTGAAAAGGCTCTTTAAAAATGAATGGTAGACCTCTGAAATGGTTCCGCAGTTCAACTATTAGAATATTTCCAGAAAGATGGATGAGCAGGCAGAGAGAAGATGAGAAAGTCAGTATCAACCATTATACACATATCTTTGCCCTATGGTCTGTGGTTCTCCTAATCCTGTATTTATCACAATACATTTAGTTGTGAGGAAGTGCATTCATGATGGCCACACAGTTACACTGATAGGTGCACACCTTGTGCAGGCACATTGCATAGTGATAATTATGACAGAAACTGTGGAGCTACAACGCACCACTCATTTTTGTCATCCATATCTGGGCACTTCACCTGCTTGTAACCTGTTAATCCATCAACCTCCTGCCGGACTTACTCTAATATAATAAGCCTCTAGCCCACCTACCATCTTCAGCCAGCTGTCTGCCTTCAATGAGCAAATAGACACTTACCTTTTTTTCTTTCATAACATGCCAGAGATGTTTTGGTTTACACCCCTGGTACTTCAACATCATGACACTCTCATCCATGGAAAAGCTGTTTTGTTGTAGGCAAATCTTGAAGGTTTCTTGGTATCATGGTTATAATTAATCCCTGCACTAAATTTTGCAAAATGGACTTAAAAGTTATCAAAGGACTTTGCTGTAACAGGAGAAAGGCTATAAAGAGCACCAATGCCATCTTTCAAGCCTGAACACTTCAGGAAATATGCTTGCGGCATATAAGCAGTATATAGTGATACAATGTGAAATTTTTATTGGCTCTTGCATAGGATAGCTGATTTCATCCTCTCCTGACTTACCAAGTATACATAATAATGTGGTTTCCCCAAGCTTGTACTGATGAGCTTTACCATGCTGCACTGCATCCTCCCTGTATGATACACATACAATACTGGAGGTGGTTTCAGGGGAGCATCAGCAGGATCAGTGGCAAATACTTCTGTGTATTCTGTGGCCCCTCTGGGCATCCTGGCACTGGGCTGCCTGCCTCTTTAGCAAAGCTGCCTCTGAAGCCAGGTTGGTGGCAGGAGATGTATGCCCACTCATCAGCCCCCAGATGCAGAGGCCAGTGTATTAGTAAATACATCTCAGACCTCAATGGTTTCAACAAAAATCTCAGCTAGTGAAGCCAAATGAAGCAGGAACAATTAATGAGAGCAAAAGCTTCTGGACTCACAGCAGCAGTATGTGCCCTGAGGTATCATACAGGAGCCTCAGCAGGTGCCCACAGAAGGCACCATATCTGAACACCCCACTGGGGACACCTGTGATTCTGCCTTGTGGTGAGGAACCCATGAACCCACACCAGCATCAGCGCAGCTGCCAGGAGATATGCAAACAAGATCGTGTGGCCCTGAAGAGGCTATAAGCAGCTAAAATACAGGGGATACTGGCACACCCATAGAAAAGGTCATCAGCACAGCATCAACCTCAGCCCAGAGAACTCATATGTTAGTCAAGGCTCATGCAAGACATATTTTGAGGTGCAGGAGGAATGGTCCTACATGATATTGCATATCTTACCTTGTTTGGGAAGGGAAATTTGCTTTGTTCTGCCTTTCCTGGTGTGTGAATAGCTGACAGTGGCGGAGGCCATGAATGGGTCATCTCCTGAAAAACAGTATTGTACAGGGAAGTGTGTTTAGGAAGTCAATGGATTAGGAGACAATGACAGTATATCAGTAGCAAGAGTGCCTGGGTAGAGGGATATTTAAGTTACTGCAGCTTCTAGGAAATGCACAGTTTACATATAATCTAGACAATACAGTGTGAGTTACACTGATTTTATCACAGACTCTTGAGAGAAGTTCTTAAGTACCATTTCATTTTCCTACATGTTAATGCACCTAAAGTGCAAGAAGTTTGATTTTTCTGACAATCTGCAACCACATTTTAGTCATGCAATACATTCTGGCTGTTGAGAACTTTTTTTTGTAGTAGTATGGGAACAGAAACTTCAGTTCATGGCCAAGTAATGAGGTACACACTAAGGACTAATAATGAAATAGATTTCATAGATAAGGTCAGAATGATAAATGCTTAACACTTGCTCAGTTCCTAAAATTCCCTTTATTATTGTAAAGGAGTTGAGTAAATTCCTAACTGCAACGTGTTTGTGCCTTGCAGGACACAGATATGTGGCAAGCCTTAAACAAAGTGTGCTGCACTCCACCTTTATCTCCTCCCTGTGTTGTTTTGAAGGACATTTTTAAGAGCTAGGAGACATATGTAGCTTGATGTGACTTGTATCCTTGACACAGCTTCAGGTAGCAGGTAGACACATGTTCAATACCATTATCATTCAAGCCTGAATGAGTTGGTCTCCAAAGTAGGGCTGCTTTTGGGGAGGTGTAAATTAAACACTTCAGACCAGAAGTTTGTTAAGAGAGAGGCTTCATATTCCTCTCTAGTGCAGGTTGTTAAAGGATGGACATGTTTTTTGACATGTTCAGCACCAACAGCCATAATACTTGGTATGCAGTAAGTTAATAGAATTAATATGAGAAGTAGCACAGAGTGTGACAACCCTGAAGAGCCAGCCCATAAGTTTCAAGAGCTGAAGAGCAAATAACATTCTGCCTAAGCAGGAGGCTCACTATCAAGAGCTTGCCTGGCAGATGCTTTGCTAGGTTTTGATACCATTAGCTGACTGTGGAATTATTTCTCAGTTGTATTTCAAGGAGCCGTGCTGAGATCCATGAGCAGTCCCAAAATAATACTGGGGTTGTATTTCCATGACTCACTCCTTTTTAAAGAGAAAAGAAAAGGTTCTTGTTTGAAAAAAGGTGCGGGTAAGTCTCTTGCCCATACCTCGTTAGTGACGAGGGAAGTGCTTTCTGACCTGCAATGGGCTGAGCTAGGGCATTTTCTACACACAGGAAAGTCTCTGGCCGTTCTGCCAATGAAAGAACCAGTCCTGACAACATAGTTTGTTAGTAATAAATGTCACCTTTAAAGCGTTCTTGATAAACAGTTTATTTCCTAATAAAAACTACATTCTTTTATTTTATTTGAGGCTAAAACGTTACATGATTTATTATACTTCTGTAATATACATGTGTGCCTCTAATCAGAGCATCATCTGGTTTGCAATTTCAGTATCAGAATTGCTTTGCTTTTCAGTTCTTTGAGGCAGATTGTTCATCTTATGACTTCTGATTCCTTACCTGATAAGTGCCAGCAATAGCAGTATATAATAATTTTTAATATACAATAAGTTCTTTGAACTCAGGCAACAAAAAACACAGGCAACCAGATTGCTATTTACTACAAGTACCTGGCACACGTGATACTGTTTTCAAAAGATTAGGAATTACATACTGAGAAATATTTTGGCAGTAAAGGTTTATGACAAAAAAAAATTGATGAAAAGGAGAATTGCAGTGTGGACATTTAATCCTAAGGCTGTGATCTAAAAACCTATCATTTTCTCACCTGCTTTTCTCTGCTTTTACCTTATGGGACCATTTGTATTACAGGACCTCACTTTCTAGAAATGGGATGTTGTGCATACAGACTAAACATGTTTCCATTGGTAAAACCACATTCACAAACAAAGTGCTTTTCTCTACAAGTTGAAGTAATGAGCCCAAAAGCATGCAGAGGAATAAACTATGTGTCCCTTTCTTCTGAATGGGCAACGCTTTATATTATCTCTGTCAACAGAAGAATCAGGGCAGCCTGACTGGGAACATCTGGCGGCTTTGACCTGAAGTTGTCCTACTTGTGAAATACGCTATACGGTACTTATGGTTTCCATTTGCCCAAGAAGCAGTTCCTCCAGGTTATATGGTGGCTCACCCCCACTGTCACCTTCAGGGAAACATCTTCTGAGAACTCTGCTATATGCCATGCAGAAACTAATCTGTTACAGCAGCAGAGCTCTTCCCTCCCACCTTGCCTGCCCCAGTCTGACAATGATGTCTTCATCCAGGGAAAGGACCAGAGGGCTGATTAAAAATAAGGGTGACCTTTTTTTTTGACATGTCAAAATCTTTCATTTCTTCTTTTCCCCAAGATTATTTCTCATCCACACTTCAATGAAAAATGGCCTTAATGGTCTTTTTTTCAGCTAGCTTCTCTTCTCCCTTTTTACTTTGAGTTGTGGTATATAATAAAGCTTTCTACATAATTTAAATTTGACATAACCCTTTCTGACACAAAGATTTAGTAAGACCACTGATATTTGCCAGGGTCAATAATTGCCATTATCACGAATATCTGAATGTGAATGTACTAGAATAATATTTTCAGTTGTGATCATACAGTGTATTTATCACCACCTTTTGGAATTCAGACAACTACAAAATGAAATCAAATTGTAAAAAAAAAAATCAGAAATCCAACACGAAAAATACTCCAAAGTATAGGTTGTCACTACTGAGAACTGGTCAGATTTAAATGTAGTAAAATACTTTTTGAAAAGAGAAACAGTGAACTATGTGCACAGTTTCCTTCTGGCTGCCAAGAACAGCATCTCAAAAATCAGGAGAAAGGATTTAGGTGTCCAGAAAGTGTCAACACTTTGCAAGGTCAAGCAGAAACAAATCCAGAATATGTTCCTGTGTGCTAAATCTTGTTATTTTAGACTCTATCTGGAGATATTTGAGAAAGATTAAAAGCACTAGTGGTGACGTGATTATATCAACATCTTTTTTTGACATTGTGTGAAATGTTTGAAAATGTAAGCCCAAATGACAACGATCTAACTACCTAAATAGAAAGGACTCAACTTCTATTGTTAAAATAAACTTTCATGCACAGGTTCTCTTTTCTGCTCAGATAACTTGCCTGTCTTTGGAATTTGGGATTGGCAGTATTGGCATAAGGCACCCACTGGACTGAAAACAGTGTTTCCAATTGAATGATGAAAATTTAAATGTACTTAAGATCCTTGGCACCTTCAAATTAGTGTTAGAACATTGATTGACACAAAAGATTTTTGAAATTAGAAAGAGAAAAAAGCAGGGATGCTTTTAGCATAAATCAAACAAAAAATAAGTCTGAAGCACCTGGCACCAGAAAATGTTCCAGCCACTACAAGATAATGGTCTAATTTAAAACCAATTTAGATCTTTCTCCAAACTTGATTAAGTAACCTTAAAGTTCTGAACAATGTTAATTAAAGGAAGCACTGAGAAGCCATGTGGAGTCCAGAAATGGGGTAAACAAAGATTTCTGTATCAATGAAGGAAGCCCGAACTAGACCGCTTAAAAATACATATGGATAAGCACATGTGCCCAGCTGCAGGACCGGCTTGTTTGAGATGATGACGACTGACCTCCCTCTCCTGCAGATAGATGCACAGGACTGAGGGGCAGCTCTGAGAACAGGTGTTTCTCTTTGTGAGGGTTGCAGTGATGTTTCACGCTCGCATCTTTGTGGTGGTAGTGATGGCAGGTCTCATTCACACGCATATTGTAACTGTACAACTCATCTACGCCTATAGCAAATCAGTTTTCAGCAATTATATATAAATGTCCAGTTTTACAAGCTATAAAGGTCCAAGCCTAGTTAATCTTAGTCAACGTGCCAACTTGGCTTTTCTTCTTACTGAGTGGAAAACCTTCAAATGAAGAAATCTATAGCATTGCGTATCCTTGCTCCAAATGCAGTTTCCGCAGCAACAATTAAGTAATGAGACATTTCTTGTGGATTAATGACTGCTTGGCAGTGTTTTGTTTGGGGCTTTTAACCCTAGCTTGTAGGTAATTTTTCAGGAAAAGTACCATGCAGAGGTAAGTAATACTATTCACTTTAGACTTAAGGCAATGCTATTTATCTAGTGCCATCAGTCTTGCTGTGTGGCACACGATACCAGGAATGGTTGAACTGATTCAGAAAACTTGTAATTAATAAAAAGTAGGGAGATCATTATCATCTAGATTTAAAGTCTAGCCACATGTTACCTTGCTGTTCATTTGCTGCCAAAACCAGAACTTATCATCAGGCCAATAAGAAAACTGACTCTTTAATCTTCCTCTTTGCTTGTGCTCACCTAGCCAATTTTTGATTCATAATATTTTGTCTCTCCACAGATGATGATTTAAGAAATGTTTGTAGTGTCTCATAAAGGACACCTTTTGAAAATTATTTTAGCTGGCTCAACTTCATCCACTGCTATACTGACTTGTTGCAGGAATTATAGCAGATTGGTGAGACACAATTTTCCTTTGCAAATACTCTGCTGGTTAGCTCACTGGAACTGCAGAGGCTCTCTCTTTGTAGTTACCTACACCAAAATGCAGATTTTAGAGAAGCATTACATATATTTATTCAGCTGGAAGTCAAGGCAAGACAAAGCTAATGCAGAGCTTTCCAAGATCCTTTAGCAAGTGATCACGGGACACAGTTTGAGAACCTCTAATCCTCTCCTGTCTTCATAAAATAGAATTATATTTTTTTAACACAGGAGACTCTCTCTTTAACTGCTGTCAGTTGGCAAAGACCTCTTTCAGTCCAGTCAAGCTACACTGCCACTAGCTGACAACATGGTATGATTTTAATGTCAAACATTCAACGAAAAGAGTCTAACACTGAAATTTTTGGAGACTATGTTGAAGCTGACAGCATATCACTATGATAAGGTTCCCAAGATGGGAAAAGCAAAATTTCTTTTAAAAAAAATTTATTCCTCTAGTATCTCATGTTGCTGTAACTTTTCCAACCAGAACCTCAAATATATACCTGTAAAATAGAAAGATAAAGTTGTTTCCTCTTGTTTCTTTATGTTGTCACTTGTCCAAACTACAGCTATTTAGCTTTATTCTTCTTCCACCTCAGCCCTGCAGTTTCCTTTGGGCACTTGGTAATTTTTCCCTTTCCATTTGAGCATCTTTCACTTTGTCATTATCCTTTTAGTAACATGTCATTCAGAACTACCACCCTCCAACAAAATATCTTGCCATTTTTCAGTTTCTGTAGTTTTACTTCCTTTCCATCCACTTATTTCAGGCAGGTTTTGATTTACAGTTAATATTTATGTCATGTATTATGCAAAATGTTTTCTAAACTTGAGACAAGTGACAAACTTGGTTTCACCCCCACTACCTGAAGGATGAAATACGTGAACTACTACAAGTTCCCTGTCATGGATCTGAAATAGCTGTAAGGACACCATTTATGCTGAGCTGGGTGATAGTTCAGTGTTGAACCACAGTCAGCAGTTCTTCTGGCTCCCCTGCTTGTGCTAAAATGATTTCAAGAAGTCACTTTTTTCATAGCAATCTGCTGCAAAACACATTCTACCACATTTCCCCTTTGGCTCCAGTCCCAAGACCCTTCAAATGCCCTGTTGCTTTCTGTAATATTAATTCCTTTCAATAGGCTTAATCGGTGTAACATCTAAAGATATATGACAATCTGGGGGAGAGTGCTTGTCAAGGTGGGTTTTTTTTTTGTTCTAAGCTAAGAAATAAAGGTATTTGTGTAGCTTGTGACTATGTCATTTGTGCTGTGCTTGGTTCTTCAGACCTGCACGGATGGGCGTCAGCTGAAATTGCTTGATAGAAACAGGACTCTGTGTGTGTTTGTGTGCCTGTGCCTGTGGGCTGGGGAGAAGGAAAGAAAAAAAGAGAAATTAGGCCCTCGGAAAGGGAGAGAGTCAGAGATATTGCAGACTGCAGCATTAAACAATGTGTTCAGCATTAAATCTCCAGATATTCGGTATCTACAAACCTAAACCATCCCAAATCATGAACATTTGCAACGTGATCTGTGGATCAATTCACTCTACAGCAAATCACAAATGCCAGTGCAATAAGTTTCTGTTTGGAATACGTTATCTCTGCTTTAGTGGAACCATCCTGCAACATTTAGTCAAGGTTCAGCAATCTAGGACAGATAAATGTAAAAGAAGGCTACAGCTGCTTACTTATCAAACTGACTTATTCAGGTCCTTCATTGTATGATTATAATTCTTTAACAAAGAGTCTTGCAAATCTTATTCATTTGGGGGGGGGATGGGACTAAATGAGCCTATAAATCTAGAAGAATCTATAGATACCTAAAAGAAACCTGATTTGATTCTCAGAGCAAATATTATTTAGAGTGTAACCCATGCCTTGCTCCCCCATATCAGAGTTTAAGACAAAAAGATTTATCTCTAGCTATCAGGAAAGGAAGAACGTGTCCCTTTTCAGGTAAATCATAGAACAAAATGTAGAGGGTTTCCTTAAAAACTTTTAAATACTCTTCACTGAACCGGAAGAAAAAACGGGCAGAATTTTGCCTTTAGTTGCAATGCCGAATATCTATTCTTAGCTAAGAAGCTATGTTTTTAGATGAATGCATTGGGCCATACAATACGACAAACTGTCTGAAAACCAGCCTTGCCTGGGCAAGCTCAGATGATGTGGTTAATCAAGGTACAATCTTTATTAGTGCATTAACCTCCTGCACCCAAGGACTGTGGATTTTAATGCCTGAATTGCCATGCAAGACTGATGCAGCTAGTTTTCTAGTCTCAGTCGGCAGCAAGCTAACAGAAGTGGCTAATGAAGATGAATAACTGCCTCTTGGGAGTGGGGGAAGGAGAAAGAGGAAAGGAAAAGACCTAGGATACCTCAAGGTCCCGATCTCTGCATGATTTCAGATAATAATGAAAAAGTGCACAGAGTCGACATTTTCTGAGATCGTAACAAGCAGTCTGCTAACAAAGCAATGGTAGCAGCCTCAGGATGGCTCTGGAAACATTTCAAGAAGTTAAAACAAAAGCTACTGAAAATAAAGACCAGGACACTGGTTAGGGTCTTTCCCTGTTTTTGATGGATGATTGTATGAATACAGACAAAGCAGCAGACTAAAAAAAAATGTGCAAAGCTAAAAAATAGACACATTTACTAAGGAAAACATCTGTGGTTTGGAGAAGACAAAAATACCATCACGGTAAATATTTAGCAATACTGAAATATCTTTGCCACGAAAGAGTGTAATGTTCTAATACAAACATCCCTTTATTCCAGACAAAAATACACTGCTAAATGTAAGAAGGTCATCAAAGCAAGATTTGTGGGGAAAAAAAAATCTAGGTTTTTTGAAACTAGACAAATTTACAAGATTCTTATTTTGTGTGAGGCTTGAGGCTTTCTGACAGGTACATTAGTGGTCCTGGTCCAGCCCCTGGAGAGAAGATGAAATAGCAGGTCATCAGTTCGGCCCAATTTGTTCTTAGTTGCAGTCTTTCATATACCTGAAGCCAGTTTAAGAGGACTGGGGGTACGATAAAGTCTTACTTGGCTCCTGGAAACTCGAGGGCTCATACAAAGAGCTCTCCTGTGCATCTATAGTGGAGATTCACCAGCGGGTATGAATTGATAATTTTAGCTCAGCTTGTTCAGCCAACCGATTATTTCAAGCTTCATGAACTTATGGGTAACACAGTAGTGCCTGTGTACTTTGTGCACAAGTTACAGGCTGATATTACATGAAGTAAGTATCTCAGGCTCTGGGTTAAGGTTTAAGGTGCTACCTGAATGCTTTTTGGCTAACGTACTTGCTAAGGCTGCCAACCACAACAAGAAGAAAGCAAGCTTCTCTTCTGTGCTTCTACAACAAACTTCTTGGTCAATGTGAAAAGATGATAGAGAGGGTAAGAAAAGAGCATTAAAAAAAAAGTCAGAATTAAAGTATTACAGGTTAAATTGCTGTGAAATGTGGCACTATAAAACATAGCTCCAAGACCTTTTAAACCTGTGGTTTCTTAATGATATTAGATGAAATGTGCTCAATTTACAGGTGAAAATTACAACAAGCTGGGACCCCAGACTGTGGAGTTGAGCATCAAGGCAGGGTCTCTCTTTCCCTTTTCCCTGCTGTAGAACAGAGAGGTTCTGCAAGGCAAAGCAGCCTGTAAATCCTTCGCGGACAACCTTGCATGGATGTAGCTGACTGTAATTAGCAAACAATTTTGTTTATGATGCTCTGACAACTTAGGGAATCTGTTCATATACAAGTCATTTATTCTGAATGAGATTAAGAAATCAGTGTAGCACTGCATGCTTCAGTGTATGTGAATTCAACCATCTGTTCTCAAGGTTGCATTGTGTGCCTTCTAGATCTGAATTGACAGAAAGATGTTAAATCTTGATGGCTTGTATTCTAGAAGTAGCGCAGTGGCACACTGTGATGGCTGAAGCCAATAGAGACCAGTTCAGCAAAGAGCACAGAGGTGTACAGAGTTGAACACAGATAAGCTGATGTCTACAAAGAAAGAATACCATATATACCTGGTAGGCTGTGACATTGGACCTGGAAAGGAGTTGTAGATCACCAGAGGACAAGGAACTGAAAATGATCTCCCAGCATCTCATGCTCTTGCCCAAAGAGTTTGTCCCATCATTGTGTGTTTGAAAATGGAGAAGTAAGTAGCACAATAAAACTGATGAGGCTAGTGTTGGAATAGCCTGTTTCTTTGACCACACTTAAAAAAAAATGCTGGAAATTCTGAGAATGTGAAAAAAGGAACAAAAAAAATCTCAGATATTTAGATAAATCAGCCCTATTACACTAAGAGCTACTATGCTTGATTTGCACAAGCATCTTCATAGGGAAAAAACATCCTCTAACATGACTTTTAGAAAACTTATTTGTAGCCAAGTGTCAAGTGTCCCAAGATAAAAGATAAAACCTCTACTCAACACCTTCAACAGGATTCACAAGAGATGACTGAAAATATGAAGGTTGTCTATGCTTAATAGGAGTCCATATGTATAAAATTTCCAAATAGGTCTTAGTGGAAAATGTTGTCAGTTCACAATAATATAGAAAAAGATGAAAAACACTTGTATCATAGAATCATTTTTCTTGGAAGAGACCTTTAAAATCACCAAATCCAACTGTTAACCTAGCACTGACAGGTCACCACTAAACCATGTCCCTCAGCACCACATCTACACGTCTGTTAACTATCTCCAGGGATAGTGACTTCACCATTTCCCTAGGCAGACTGTTCTAGTGCTTGACAACCCTTTCGGTGAAGAAATTTTTCCTAATGTCCAATCTAAACCTCCTCTGACACAACTCAAAGTCATTTTCTCTTGTCCTATTGCTTGCTACACGGCAGAATAGATCAACCCCCACCTTGCTACAACCTCCTTTCAGGTAGTTGTAGAAAGCAATGAGATCTCCCCTCAGCCTTTTATTCCAGACTAAACAGCCCCAGTTCCCTCAGCTGCTCCTCATGAGATTTGTTCTCTAGACCCCTCACCAGCTTCGTTGCCCTTCTTTGGACATGCTCCAGTACGTCAGTGTCCTTCTTGTAGTGAGGGGCCTCAAACTGAACACAGCATTCGAGGAGTGGCTTCGTCAGCACTGAGTACAGGAGGATGATCACTTCCCTAGTCCTGCTGGCCAAACTATTTCTGATACAAGCCAGGATGCTACTGGCCTTCTTGGCCACCTGAACACACTGCTGGCTCATATTCAGCCAGCTGTTGACCAACACCCCAAGGTCCTTTTCCACCAGGCAGCTCTCCAGTCACCCTTCCCCAAGCCTGTAGCATTGCATGGGGTTGTTACGACCCAAGTGCAGGATGTGGCACTTGGGCTTGTTGAACCACATGAGCCAATGGATAGCAGGACAGAAAGGCAAATTGAAGTTAGGAAAAAAAGAGTAACTTCTCAAGAGCTAGCAGTTCACTGCTAGAATGCAGTGCTAGAGAAATGCCTGTCTTCATCTCTTGAAGCCTTAAGATCAAGAAAGGATGCTTTTCTGAATGATACATTTCTGCCAAATACAAGATAATGGACTCAAAACAGGGAAGAGTGGCTGCAGTTATCTGGCTTGTTACACAGGTCAGAACATGAGTCAGACTGGGTGATAAAATACACCATTCAGACTCACAGCTAAAAATGCACCTAAGTGGGATTCTTGCTCTTTATTTTGGAGCTTCTCTTTCAGTCCATCAAAATCCTAGCATTTATGGCTCTCAATATAAGCTTTATAAGTCAAGAAAATATGTGGACCCTTTGTATTCACATGTGAATGCTAGGTACTGACCACAAAAGCAGCAATTAAGAGAAAGGGATGTTCCATTGTTTGCTAGAAAAGATAAGAAACAAAAATTTGCTCTTTCCTTATTTATCAGTAAATTATTGCCCATAGTTGTCCCCTGCTGCTTGTAATTGTATAAGGTCCAGATGCATCACAATTAACTGTGGGAATTTAACTGAGGGGTCAACATGATGAAGGCATCTGCCTGACACTCTTGCTATAGTCAGAAAAGATAGACTCCAGCATAGGAGACATCATCAGACCTAAGACCTGGAGCATCCTCTGGAAGTTATTTTCTATACTGTCTCGAAATGGAGTCCAAGTTACTGTATTTAATTCTGAGGTGCCTCCAACTGGGGGGATTGAGTCTGCCCTTGTGCCCCTTGTGCTTTATTTCTTAGCTGTTTGTAGGGCACCTAGCACAGAGATTGTGTTCAGTGCTAGGCCTCTCTAGTTGCTACAGTCACACACACAAGTTGAGGGAGAATTCAGACGTGACTTCCTGTCAGTGCTACTATTTCATCCAGGCTGCCCTGATATGTTTTCTTTGAGCATCTTTAGATTATGTCTCTATCACTAAATCATTCCTGGAGGTGTTTTTTAAACGAGTAGATGTAGCACTTGAGGCTATGGTCTAATGGTTAGGGAGATGTTGGGATGAAGGTTGGACTTGATGATCCTAGAGGTCCTTTCCAACCATAATGATTCTATGATTTTATGATTCAATGATCTGAGAGCATTACTACATTTCTGTATCTTGGCCATCTGCATATTAGGATGAGAGTCAAGCACTCACAAGCCCCTCTTCCCTGTCCTTCCTATGTTCCTTGGAAACATATATACTCCATATGACCTTTTAATACCTCCACATTAAAAAGATATTGCTGTTCCAGAAAGGTCATCTGTGACCATCAAAAATGTTTCCATAAATACATAGACAACCCAGTATTAGGTTTTCCCGTTTTAGTGTTGTGGGTAGTGAGAAGGTTGGCTGGCTGCTTATTATATTTTTCTTCTAAAAAAGTCACATTTGGATTTTGTTTCATCCTGGAAGAGCAGTTGGATTGCAGAGGAAAGCTGCGGTGCCCTCCATCAGGCACCCAGCCTCAATCCCTGTAGTCACGACTAGAGTGTGCAGAACAGTATTCCAGCAGGTCCTTGTAGGCACAGCCACTACCCAGGGTAGCTCTTTGCCTTCTGTTGTCTTCAGTAACATATATACCTTCCTTCCCCTGGTAGGCATAGAGGAAAGAGGGTCTCTGTACTATCAGCCTCTCACCCTGGGGCCTGGAGAATGAGCCATGGCCAGAAGCAGGACCTAGATGCAAACATCCTCCTCCTTTCTACAGGACTCCCTGGACAAACAACCCGGATTCTCCTGGAGAATCAGCCACACACACTGGAAAAAATCCAGTGAGGTGGCAAAGTGGGGCTTGATGCCAGAGCCAGAGGCTCATGGGCCTGATCCAAGGCTCTTTGCAATGTAAAAGGCTGGCCAGGTCCTGCTGCACCTGAAAAAGTGAGTTAATAGCACTTCTTTTTCCCCATGTGTAGTCCAATTCCTATGTGTAGGTTATAATCTCTCTGGGATGAGCACTATCTTGTAGCATGTATGTGACACTGTGTAAACTTAGGCTATAATTTGTTCAGAAGTTACCAGGAACAGCAGGTTTTGTTGACTTTTACAGTGGTAAAAATACCAGCACAAGTTGACAGAGATCAGGAGGATAGCTCCTCTTAGATAAATTACTGGATAACTTTGGGACTTATTTAGCAGTAAAAAATTAATTCACAAACAAAGCTTGCACAGTGCAATGGTAGAGGTTCTCTACCAAGGACATTTTATCCTCTACCAAGCATAAACATGTAGTTGAACCTCCTCAAAACTACTACCACACCGTGAACTGCTGAATTTTGTGATCTGTGAATTGGCAGAAACTTCTGTGGGCAAGATCATCTGACAGTATTTTAGATGGGTAAGTTATTTCCTTTTCTTTTTAATATCTTCCGGCGTTTGAAGGATTTTGTCCAAAATAGGTGCTAAAAGCATACAGGATAGGAAAAGAAGAAGACTCCTCAAAATAGTTGAAAAATTTAGTAGAGAAGTCCCAGTGGATGCACTCTCCACCCAAAGTCCTTCAAGCACTTCTGAGATGCCCATTCATGCACACAGTGAACCCTGGCCCATGTAAATTGAATGCGACAAGGCTGGAGGTTTCATTGTTGGGAGCAGAGATAAAAATAAAGCCTGGAAAGTGATAAGACCCAAGTCCTGCTGCTTTGTTCCAGCCTCTGCATGGCTTATTGAGGCAATAGAACATAATCAGAGCCTTTTACATCACAGTAAAGGATTTTATAAGCAGAGCACACTGGGCTCTTGTTATAATAATTTTTATCTATTTCACAGAGTCAAAGTAAAAAATCACCAGGTACAAAACAGACTATTTTTTACATTAATCATAGAATCATTTAGTTTGGAAAAGACCATCAAGTCTAAGCCTTAACCTAGCACTTGCCAAGTCCATCACTAAACCATGTCACTAAGCATCATGTTGACATATCTTTGGAATACCTCCATGGATGGTGACTCAATCACTTCCCTGGGCAGCCTGTAGCAGTGCTTGACAACCCTTTCTGTGAAGAAATTTTTTCTACCAGTAAATCTAAACCTCCCCTGGTGAAACTTGAGGCCATTTCCTCTTGTTCCATTGCTTTTTACATGAGAGAAGAGACTGAAACCCACCATCTGAATGATGAAATCTCCCCTCAGCCTCCTTTTCTCCAGGCTAAACAACTCCAGTTCTATCAGTTGCTCCTCATAAGATTTGTTCTCTAGCTCCTTCACCAGCTTTGTTGCTCTTTGGACACCCTCCAGCACCTCAATGTCTTTCTTGTAATAAGGGGCACTAAACTGAACACAATATTTGAGGTGCAGCCTCACCAGTACTGGTTGTTTTGGATGGTTAGGAGAGAAGTCCTCTGACAGGGCCAATTGAAGTGTGAGTGCTTGGGGCTCTACCCCTGCTTGCAGAGCTGGCACAATCACAGTCCCTACACTTCAGAAGCTGCAGGTTCCTACTGTGGCAACCTCAGAAAAAAGACCCAGACCTGCTCCCTGAAAAGACTGGCAAGGGTGGAGAGAGGGTTTGAAGCCAGTCCCTTGTTGCTATGTAGTAAAACATTAGGCTTGCCAGCAGCATGGTGCTTCTGGGAGCCCTTGCGAGAGTGTTATGCACAGGCAGGGAGCCCACCCAGGCTGCCACTGCTCACCATGATGTTCTCAAGAGCCAGTGGCAGGAGCATGAAACAGCACTTGCCACTTCTCCCCTCTACACGAGAGGTGGCCATTGGGAAGCTGTCGGAGGCAGGGTGAGCCTCTTTGTTTGCCCCAGTCGTCGCTAGGCAATCTCGCATTTCTTGTTAAAACTGACTTTAAATTGTGCTTCTCTCTAGCTGTAGATACACCCATGAAGCAGTGAAGGAGATCATTCTTTAGCTGTGACATGCACACTTATCTAGTGTTTATATTAAGTGGGTTCTTCAAAGCTATCATTGTCTCAAGCTCTGTCTGTTTTAAGCCCTGAAACAGTATTTAGTGCTTATTGTACACACTGCCTTTCATTTGCAAGGTATTCTGCAAGCCTGAATTAAGCACCCCATCACTGTTGCAATCTCTGTAAGTATGGTACTATTATTACGAGGTAAAACACATAAAATTGGAATTAAGGCTGAAAGAATCTTGAGTCAGAAAATCCCTTAAGAAAATCCCTGTCCCAGCACAAATGCTATCGAGGGTGACAACATCATTCTGTGACTCCACTTGGAAAAAATAAGGTATGAAAATATACACTGAAGCCTTAACTCTGCTCCTAAGGCATGAGTTCTGGCTTCATCCATTGTACTGTTTCTTTCATTAAGAAGCAGAGTATCACTAGTATCTTAGCATTATTGTAGGCATTGTCTGCATAAGAAATTTACATCTATTTTTAAAAAAAGCACTGGTTTTAAAACACTTTACCTAAAGCCAAATACATTTAGATCTATCTAAATTGGTTAAAACCAAATTGAATGAATGTAAAGAAAAATAAATAGATCTTTGAAACAGTTTTTAAGTAGACTGGTTATGAAACAATTAAACTTGAACTGATGAAACATCTGTATGCACAGAAAGTCTACATAGGCTAGTGTATCACGCTGCCTTACCATTTCTAGGTATCCTTCACTGATGTTGAACCAGACTTTCAGTACAAAGACAGCTTGGTTTTATGGTTAGAATGTTATGAAAAATGATGCTAACAAGTTTTTACAACTCTTTAAAACATTCCTCAAGATGTTTGCCAGCAAACAGTAGGTGATTATGAAATTATAGGCTGCATCGTAACAGAGGCATGCAAGGAAGTAAGATGGTTACAAATGCTTGTTTATGTTTGAGCTCTTAACTACACATGATTTACTTATCCATTTCACAGTAAAATTAACATTCTTTTGCTGTCATTTAAAAAAATGAGGATGTATATATTTTCTTTTTTTAACCTCATAGAAATCATGTGGGAAAATTAAAGTAATACATAAAGAAAAAAGAAACAGGACATACCATTACCACTTTTTAATTATGTTACCTATTTCTCAGAGAGCAGGGAATCCAGAACAGCTTTCTTAGCATGTAAGCATTGGAACTTTAAAATATTAAAAGTCATTAAAGGCTGTTTTGTGGCAGTAAATGTTAATTTCTTTTTATTTCTCTTCATGAGAGCCATCATGCTGCAAATCACTGCAATAAGAAGGTCCACATAATGTCTATGTATCAATTAATTCCCACTTAAGACTTCAATGACTTTCCTACCCAGGGAAGGATTTCACCCCTGTTGATTAAAGGTAGTCCTTTAGGTCAGTTCTTTTTATACTTTGAAAAACTTTCTTGGTAAAACAAAGCAGTAGATGTATCTTTCAATGCTTTAGTATAAGCAGAATCTCATCAGAAGCAAGATCACAAAATAGAACTATTTTCTGTACCAGCAATAAAGAGGATACATAAGAATAAATAAGGAACACCCTCAAAATGAAACAGAGACAGGTGGAAATTACTACAATGGTACAAGAGTACTGTAATCATGATTATTTTGTGCTTTTTCTGTGAGAAAAATAGGATCCTGGGATTACGCCAGGTGGCTTAAAATCATCTACATGGGCAAGGCAATTGCATCCAACTGGTGTATGCTGAGAGGAGAAAAGATGATCTAGAGGTGACTCAACTAATGCAACTCTGAGTTCAGAGTACTAGCCGTAAAAATTATCAGTGGTACAAAACCAGCCCATCCCCAGTGCTGAATTACATCAACCAAAGGGAACTCTGGTTTCAGCAAGGCAAAGCAGAGTGGCCTGCCAGGGATGTTGCTGATTGTTTGGCAAATAGAAACACTCATCATATCTGTGTGCAAGACAGACTGAAGTTTCAAGACAGAGTATGTTATAAAGCGAGATGAGAATAGATAAAAGCTGTACTTTCAAATTAATCCTTTAATACCAACTAGCAGTAAAGCTTTTAGTAGAGTCTGTTTGGTTTTATTGATAGGTTCAATGTGTTGAATCCCTATCCATATTTTAGCCCCAGTGCCTAGATTCACCATTGGTTTCTGATGCTTAACCTCATTAGTACAGCTATTTGTATTGATATACCCAATAAGGTTGCTAATACTACCTTAGCTAAGTGTTATTTATTGTATCTGTATATACAACAATATTAACACAGTCAAGCATCAGCATTGGCACTTGAGGGCACCATTAAATTCACCCAGTGTTCAGTGAGAGATTTAATGATGGATTTAATAGTATTAAATAGGAAAAAATGCCCTTGGCCTTTACATTCTCATTTAAAAACATATAAAAGAGTAGTAATTCAGGCAGTTATACTTCTTTCAAAGATTTTCCTTTAAATCACAGTCAGCAATATGAGATCAGCTGTACTTTGGCTGTTATTGTATCTTGACCAAAGACAGCAGCCCCTGGCCTATCAGAATTACCAAACTCTTGGCAAATTCAACTCAAGTTTCAACATCAAGTATGGGTGAGTTTACTGCTAAAACAATGAAGACAAATATTGGTGGAAAATTAGCACACTAGTGTTGCCTGTGAGCTACATTACAGAGACTTCTATTAGCAACAAATGTAAGCAGAACTGTGAAATACTGGGACGTTAGGTTTTTATGCTGATTTTTTTCATGGAATATAGATAGGTTGGAGGGTTTTTGTGCAGTAGTATTTCCCCATAGCTTTTAGCCGCATTTACATTGCTTGCTTTCAGTCTCCAGATGTCTGCTACTGAATGGACCTATGGATGTTCTCTAGCCCATCAATGAGAGAATTTCACCCAAGAAGGGCATGTGAATGGTTTTTCTTCTGTCTCTGAAGCAATTGCACCCTTTAGGTCAAAGAAACTAGGGCTCAGTCTGACACTGGAAATTTCCTTCATATGCTGTCCAGTCAAGTCTGTCCCTTTATGTTCAGTTTGAAATCACAAGTGGGTGGAAGAAAAATGCTGGAAGACAAGATGCTCTCTATATGACCCTTACCAGTGATTAGAGGGTCACCTAAGCACCTGTGAGTTCTTCTTAAGCTTGGAAACTGTGGGCCATATATGCAGGCTCTCAGTGATTTCCATATGTAGAACTGAATTTATAGCACCATGAATGAGCAACCGTTCAGTCGTAGACTTTGTTTTTTACTTATTTTCAATGTCTATCTTGAAAAAGATTATACAAACACTTATACTAGCAATATGAATACTGACAATTAAAAGATAACAGTAAAACCATCATATTTGAATTTGAAACCAAATTTTAAAAGTTTTTTTTCAGCAATTTTGGCATTAAAGAGAATATGGATCAAATCAAAATTATACTTCCATGCACATGGGTAATAACACTTAAAACTAGGTCCTTAGCAGCAAATCATGCAAAAAAACAACAACAAAAAAAGCCCAAGTGGCTGCTTATCAGAGAACATTCACATTTTCCTCTGAAATTTCCCTGCTTGTGAATAGTTCTACCAACACAGCTACTGGGGTATTTTGAACAAACTCGCTACATAACATCTCACAAGATAATGCATCTAGTTTAGAGCATGAGTTATTCAACAGCCACAAAGAAAGGGACAGGCCATTCTCATTTCCTCACACATCCAGACATGCTGGACTAATTATAGTGTGTTATATAAATGCGGATGTGTTTGATTCCACAGTGCTTTCTAAAACAAGGGTAAAATATTACTGGTGTTCAGCCACATCACTGGTGGGAAAAAGCCATATAGGGTACACAGTTCACTGCACAACAGTAAAAGGATGGGGAGTAGGTTAAAGGAAATATTATCCAAGGATGAGAAGAAATCCCATTTCTTATCAGACAAGCCCCCAGGTCTCTGATGTCATTTCAGAACATAGGTCTTTGGCTGTTACAGATACAGCTAACATCCTCGTACGATGAAACATATGCTTCTTAGTTTATCTATTTCAGAAAAATGAGCCAATATAGAAAACTAGATTCCTGACAGTAGAGTCAGTACTCCTGCACTTGCACATTGTCATGATTTTGGTTCATGAGACCTTGGGTGGATCCACAGATAAGGCTTAGTTTATACATCTCTAAGTGTGGTGCATATGTAAAATGTATATTTTGCATAGTTGTTCTGGATAATGAGGAAGCAATTTTTAAAAATTTTTTATTTTTTTAAGGACCTTCAGTGGTAAGGTTTGCTGAGAAAGTACCAATACAGGTTCCAAAGAGCTTTCTTCTCTTGCCATCCACAATGAGATTTTTTTTTTTTTTTGGCAATCTAGTATTAGGCATTTCTGAAATGGCTTTGTAGCACTTTGCCACCTTTGGATTAAATACTTTTGGTGAGTCTTTCAGAGGCTCTAAGCTTTACTTTCGTCTGTGGGTGCTCAGAGACAGCTCCTGTTGAAGTCAATGGAAGCTGAGCACCCATAAATAGGAAAAAAGGGTAATTTAACTAGCAGCAGTAAGGATTTTTAAATGCTCGAGTAGGCAAAATCCCTTCCTCAAGCTGGCTGCTAAAATGATATACTTTTAAGAGACTGAAAAGGTTCATCTAGAATTTGCTCTGTTGGTTAAATAATACTTACACAGGTTTTTGCATGCCGATTATGTATCAATTATTGTATAATTGCATCATTACTTTAATTAGATTAAACTACATAATTGGGATGTCTAATTACAGAATGAGGGGGAAAGAAAGGTAACTTACCAGACCTTAACTGTGGTTCTTGAAGAGGGGCTGCCCACACAGATTTTGCTCCAGGGGCAAGTTTCTGGTGCCGGAGACACTAGTTTCCTCTACAGTGGCAACACCTGAGGCGGCTCCAGGTGCACCATCGCCACCAAGGCCGTTACAGGAGCACCAGCAGTAAGGTTGTCATGGGAAGGTCATTTATCACTTGGTACCTCACTGGTGAGGTATGCCAGAGCACTGGGCTCTGAGTCAGCAGGGAGGGGAGGTGGGTAGTGGAGTCTGTGTGGAAAACTCCTCATGAAAAACCACAGTTAGTGCTGAAGAAACTGCTCCTCTCCCCCAAGTGCCAGTCCACAGAGACCCCATTCTTCATAATGAACAAGCTGCATTTTAAATGCAGATGTGGGAGGAAAAATCTTACCCAAAGAACAACAGGTGACAACTTATTAGCACTGGCCTCTGATTTACCAACTGGAATTGAGGACTTGGAGAAGTAAATGAGTAAACAAAGGATTAGGAAGCAGGTCTGAATACCCTGGCAAACAGAGTAGAATGAGCTCTGTCTGGGGGATACTTTTTAGTAACCTGTGGGAAATAGGAATATGGTACAAAATTTGCCTGGACAAGTATGCATAGGAATAAATTGGCTTCTAACCCTTTCATCTGAGCAACTTCGGGGGATTGACACCTGAATGTGTCAATCCTATACACATTCAATGACATCTCATTATCTTACTTTGATGTGAGTGAACTAAGATTTTGGGGAAGAAAAGAAGTAGAAGGCTAAACTGATGGAGCTGGAGATTGATGTGAGATCTGCAGAGGTCTCTAAAACTATCTGCAAGTTGTTGCATAACCTAAAAACAACATTTCCAGTGTTGGTCTTATATCATGTCTGGTCTTGAAAACTCTCAGAAGAATGAATGCTGTAGGGTGGTGAAGTGATGATATTATATTTTATTTCCCCAGATATATAGGTTTTAAAGATCCATATCTGCACCTGCAGAAGACATAGTAAGAGTCTGCAAGTAAGAGCCTCCATCCTGAAGATGGAACAGCCCAGTAAGGTGAGGAGACCCTTCTGAGGAGAAATGCCTCATGAGAAGTGAAGCTACAGTTATCCATTTTTTGGCAAAAGGACCTAAGATTTGGACCTTTCAGAATCTTTTGAATTTAGGAAACAATTTCAGATGAAGCTCTGCGGCGGGAGATCAATGGACAACGCGTACACGGATTAATATAATCCAAGCATTGCCATTTATTGCCCGAAGCTCACTCATTATATACCCACCAGCGCTAACCGCGCGCTGGAAGCACCACTCTAATTGGTAACCAACTCTGCCAGGCGCTAAGCAACATCTCTTGATTGGCCATGTACTGCTCTCAAGGCGTCTCCCTCGGTTCCACCTTCTGCCTCCATTTTCTTGCTGCTTCACTCCTGTGTCACGTGCCACACGTGGCTGTCCCCGTGTGTCCTTGTTTACATCTTCCCTGTAACCGTCCTTGTGTGTCCTTGTTTACATCTTCCCTGTAGCCATCCTTACTGGCGCCGCCAAGTCTGGGTTTGCTCACATGTCTATTCTTATGGAGATACCTCTCCACAAAGCTCAACTTTGTCCTTCAAAGAATGAAGCAGAGGGTGGGGAAGCCAAGAAGTCCTGGATTTCTCAATCATTCTCTAGGAAAGGTTCCTTCTGGCTGTTGCAAGCCATGTTGAAATGACAAGATGAAGGACCCCTCCCAGCTAGGAACACAAGATCTCTGCAAATAATCTCACTTTGGGATATGAAACTACATAATAGTAAATGGGAGGTGTAAATGCCTATAGTCTAGATTCCTGGTCTGGACTCACTCAGCAAAGCACCCCACACACAGACACCGAAAGAGCTGCTCCTGCTCCAAAGCATTGACAGTCCAAATACAAGAAATGAAACTCAAGACAGATGCAGACAGAGCAAACAATACAAGGAAACAATGACTTCATTTCGACTAGCAAAATAGTCTTAATCTCACTAAGATTATGTAACAGTGCTTTGGCAGCCCAGCTGCTACTAGGCATATTTGCTATTTTTATTCTTTTTTCCTAGAAGCACATTTAACAAGTGGGATGATCAAAGACATTATCCACTTCTGTATCCTAACCAAGAGATGACAAGTAAATTGGGGGCAAGACCAGCAAGGGCCAAAAAATGCCATGTTTGACAATATAGGAAAATGGATGCCAACAAAAGTGTTCCATGATTGAAGCTGCAGGTTGGCTCAGTGTTCCTTTTTTTTTTTTTTTTTCTTTTTTCCCCAGCAACTTGGACTGAAATGAAAGTGGCAAGACCAAAAACATTGTGACACGAGCTGGTGAGATCCTGCTGTTGGGCTCCAACAGCAAAGCTGATAGATGTATTCTGACTGAGCTGATCAGAGAGCTGTTGGGAAGCAATCCAGTCCATACACTTCTCACGTTCAGGTTTGTAGAGGGTTCGGCACTTGGTGCAAAGATGTTTTGAAGACTCTTGGCCAAAACACCTCAGACTATTAGGTGTGAGCTGGCACCAGGTGTCAATTTTGGCTCTGGTTCTGGGAGACTAAGATTCACAGAAAGGCAAAAGACAGGGCTGGCAGATTCATCATGCTGGAGAAATAATATTATCCTGATCCTACCTACTTGAGTTTTCCAAGAATTATAGGCATCCAGAGAGTCAGTAGGGAAGCAGAGAAAAAACATTCAAGCTTGTTTTAATGAAGTGCATAGCAAATAAAAGTTGGTTTCATGGGTCTTCCTGGTCATGGAGATTTTTTCATCCACAAATCCCTGTAAAGCCCTGAAAAGCTGAGTTGATGGGATAGGGCATTTTACAGACTACGCTGGTTGGCAGCAGCCAGAAATACGCATCGTCTTGAAAGACACGTGTCTCCTTGGCAATATGGAAAAACCCCTTGTTCCCCAGGACCCAGGTGAAGTGTTTTGTGGCTTTAATGGCACATGGCTAAGGTTGCCTGTCAGCACCAGAACAACCCTGGAGCAGGGACTGGGTGGTTTGCAGTTTTGTGCCTGCTGGTGAGTTTCAGAGAGAGACTGTCACTTCACCTCCTGAGATGATCACCTGCAGATGAACTTTAGGAGAGATACTGTGGTAGCTGGGAGAGGAGGCCAATGGGCAATCCTGTTGCACATCTGGACTGCTGACCAGCAAGGGTAGCCTTTTCAAAGCAATGGGAGATCTACAGTCCATTTGGAAACTAGCACTGAATTTTTTACAAGCCAGTGAAATAATGTACAATGTAGTGGCATGTGAAATGGAGGCTCATCTTCTGTTTTGTTCTAGGGTATCTTTTATTTTGATCTAGAGTAGCTGGGTGAGAAGTAACAGCTTTTTTGGTTCTCACCGGTGTGTTCTTGCTGACCTGTGGCACTGTCTTGATTCTTTAATCTGAATGTGAATATAGAGAGAACTCCCTCTCTTTGCACAGAAAAAACAGGTAATTAACTGAGCAAACTCAGCTACCTACGGCAGAAATTTCCCTTGAATGAAACAACCATCCAGTTAAGCTGATTCCAACTGATAACTGACTTCATTGGCCATGAGAGGATACAATCACCTTTGCAAGGGTTTCTGTATAGAGCTAAAGAGCTAATAAGAGATCAACTGGCAAAACCGCTCAAACAAAATACGACTTTATGGATAAACAATACTAAAACAGAGGCTGATTCCCCAAACTCCTTTCTTCTTTGAAATGGAAGGAAAATTCTTTTGCACACTGGCAACACTTGGACTACAGTGAGTTGCATGCATTTCAACAGCAGAGAGATCAGAGATGAGGGGGAAAGGAATTAGACCAAACCGGTCAGGTTGGATATTCATCACTCATTATTATCAGGGTCAGCTAGTGGTGAGGAGCAGAGGAATTGTTAGTGAGAAAACAACGCTAATGTTTTCACTAATTAGATTGGAGGAACGGAGCTAAAGCTGTTGTATAATACATGGGCTCAAGTGTTAAATTGTGTGGTTAGAAGCAACAGAAGAGTAGTATGAGGCTACTCTGTCCCTTCCTTTGTAAGTTACAGGGTAGCAGGTAGGGTGCAAACGGGGCCACAGGGCTGTTCAGGAATAGCTCAGTGTGATCCTGGCTGAAATCTGCCTGTAGGCAGTTGTTCAAGAGTGAACAGGTAACAATCAATTTTAAAATGTTGTCAAAACTATTTGCACACATTTTTTAACAAAGTACATTGATTGGTTGTGAAGTTAAACATTTTGGCCTTTTGCAGAGTCTTTTCTTTCATTTAGAACGTCTATTAAAATTTCACAGAACTAATTAGTCCCATTATAAATTAATTAATTGCACATTTTTCCTTTAAAAAGTAGGCTTTAGAGCATAACAAAGTCTTATATCTATTTTTAAATCTTCTACAGCTTAAAAAAGAAGGGAATTAACTTCTTTCATGTTTCTTTTACTCCTCCCCTCCTCTGGAGCACCTGCCTTTAGAAATAACTGCCCTGATGCCACATGCCAAACGATATCTTCCAAGGGAGAGGTTAGATGAAATCCCATTGATTTACTGGTTGTTGTTTGGGTGTGTATCAAGAAACAGCATTTTTAAAGGCTTTTAGCATGCCAGCTTTTATCCAAACCAGCTTAATTAAAATCTGATATTATAATAGTACCATTTGCCCCCATATGAACAGTAGCTATACCGACCGCCACTGAATTAAGTCTGGTTAATGAAAGTAATTACAATATGCTAGTAACAAAGGTATGAAGGATGAGGATAATAAAGACCCATTTGCTGCACATGGAGGTCTGCAGAAGCCCCCAGTTCCCCCCTTGCCTGGTGCTGGCAGCCCCTCCACATGCCCTGGCTCCACGTGAGCCTGTGGAGGCATCTGGGGGAACACGTGCCAGAGCCACCTCTGCCTCTGGGGAGCACATATGGCCCCAGCAGACAGCTTTTCAACTCAAGGAAGCTTGGGAGGAGTAGTAATGAAGGGAATAAACACTGGCACTCGGAAAGAAGAAAAAAAAAAAGTTATTTTGTTGTGCGGAAGATACTTGTGAGCGATATTTCCTGCTATTACCAACCGCGTTTTTCTGAAATACATTTGCCTTCTCCAGGCGAGAATGAAGTGAGGCGATGAAGTCAGCTCAGTCTTGTAAAGCCCCAAACCTTGCACAGCCTGACCCAAACTGAGGCAAAACTGCCCTCAGATTTGGAAATGCTAACATAATAGAGTTTGCACCAGCACTATGCTGAAGCAGAAACCGCAGATTATTTTGAAGAAAGGAAGAAATTAGTTTTAAAGGGAATTTTTAGATCTTTCCCAGAACACCGTAGGTAGCCCCTACTTTTTGTTGTTGCTGGTTTTCTAAGCCTAGCTGTCATAGGCCATATCTTAAATACACTACCACTCAAATTACTTCTCTGATTTTGAATCCCAAGTGAACGGAAGCACACGGCTCCCTGCATGAAAACAAATTGCAAGGAAGGGGGAACCTAAAGATTAGCATTAATGCACATGCTTTAGGTTTCAACCCCAAATTCAGTTAATAAAAAAACCTGTTCTATTTTTCCAAAACCTAACAGATGAAATCCCAATCAATAGATATCCGAGAAAGCAGGATAAGATCAATAACAGAGCTAATTTTGCAGAATTAAGGAGCAACATGAAGATTTTTAACGAGGAAGCAGACACCTTTGCAATAACTGCACTATGATATGTTGCCTAGCAACAAGATATAAAAATGATGTATAACGCCAGTAACTTCTTTCACATATGAAAACAGCACCCTACCAAGACAGCTTCATAATGTACTCTTACAAACTAAAAATCCATAGAGACCATTAAAGCCTCCATCTTCTGTAATATACTCTGTTAAACAATCATGTGTTTTTGTTAATGCAGTAAAACACTGAATTTATTTAATGATTACCCAATGATACATCATCAGCAGCAAGCAGAAATGTTTCTATTTTAAGCCTGCAGAATCTATCCCAAGATATCACACTTTGACAGAGAAAAAATGCAATGAGCCAGACCTATGCCCGGGATGGCCAGGGAGGGAGATGCACCATAGATGCTTATGGGGGGCGAATTAAAATCGCGCTGTGTCTCATAAAAAACAGCATTATTGGAATGCACGGGCATTTACTGCTTTAAACCACTTATTTCTGTGGCTTGTAGCTTAAGATAATATTGCTTATGAAGTACCTCCTGCTTCCCAGCTCCGGAATGGGAAAGGCGAGGAGGGTGGCAGGGTGTGCCAAACAGCAGGCTCTTACTGAACAATGTCTGCTAGAAGTAGTACTGTAAAGGTGGTTCGGCAGGACAGGGGAAAAGAGAGGATCATTGGAGGGCAAGCTGCTGGGTGTTGGTGGGGCCATCTGTAGCTGGGGTGGTGGGGGAGCAGCTGGCACTGGCAGCCTCAGCCCCAAGCGGGAGCAGAGGCAGCGCTCGCCAGCCCAATTATGAAAGATGGTTCTCAGCCAAAATACAAGCCCTGCAGCCAGAAGGCCATGTCGGGAAACCAGGTCCTAGTCTTTAGGAGGGTTTACAGGGGGACAGAGCAAGTGGGGAAGAGTGCCCTGCACCCTGAGGAGGCTGCAGCATTTTCCCTCTGAGGCACTGCACCCAGAAAAGCGGCGAGAACAGCTTTAGTGGAAGAATACGACAAGTATTCTGGCCAAAACCAGGCCAGAATAACCCAAAGTTTAGGATCAGTAACGTGTTACAAGGCTCACTGAAAAGTCAGACATGGCCAGGAGTAACCGGGGCCTGGGTTGTGGAGCAGTTTTTCCCAAGTCAGCATTACACAGAGAGATAAAAAGAAACTTTTCTTAGCTGCTGGGAGCAGACACTTGGCTCAGGTTATCACCTTGTGCTGTTCCTAAGTACTCCTGGCAGGTTAGCTGTGAAACATCCCTGCAACCCAGTAGCAGCATCACTCCTGTGGGAGAAGTCCCCCTCCCAACCACTGGTCCATCTCTCCCTGAGGTCCCTGGGTGTCCCTTCCCTGTCCCTGAAGAGTCTTCCTGCCTCTCCTTTTTCAGACTTATGTGCTGAATAATTCCAAACTGTGATACCTGCAGATTATCTGAGGTACACGTTATATATGTCTGGAAATGAAGCAGATGAGCACAGCACTTAATCCTTCGCTGATCTCATGCCTCGAATTTTAATCTTTGCTCTGCCACTGACTTGCTTTTTTACCTTGAGCAAATCACAACAGCTCTCTGTACCTCAGCCCAACCATCTGTTCAAACGTATCTGGCGATGCGACCCTCTCTGGCTGACCCACATTTTATGGGATGGGTGAGAGTCTGCATTAACATGTGATTAGATACTAAGACACTTTTGGATGAAAACAATAACCATGTCATTGCACAAAATAAGCATAAAGCATTCTTGCATTGAACTGCTGAAAGTATTAAATACATATAAAGGATCATGTATTCCACAAATGCAGCAATGTCAACTGGAACCAAAATCCAGATCATTGAGATTTCAGTGCTGGGAGTGTGGTGAATTATAGGATCTCAGGTTTTGTTAGGAGCAGACTACTGAGACTAAGCAATTGAACCTGGGCCCTGGGTAAGGGAGAGGGTATCATAGACAGAGAGGAACAGAAGTGGGCACAATTCCGTCCAACTGCTGTGGTACTTTCTGCTGCAAGTCTTTGAAGGTGAAGTGCTGAGAGAAATTAAAAAGTCCCATTCTTGATTTAGTACTGGGGACCTGCAAAAGTCCAATGTCAGGAGACAAATAAGATCAAAGGAAGCTTGTGTGGTTTTCTTTAATCTAAGTGAAGGCTAACTTTTGAACTCCAGCAGAGAATTTCACTGTAAAAGGTATTATACTAGCTAGTTAAGTGCATTAAAGGTAACTGGAAAGATGGAGACATTGGCAAGATAAAGAAAAATATATAAATATGTAAATGCATAAAGGGAAGTCAAGTGTGACTCCCTTTCCTAATTGCCTAACATGATTCCCACTAGATGCATAAATTACAGCTCCTATTAACAGCACTATGAATAATAATCAGTTTACTTTCTGGCTTGTATCTAAATATACTTTCTATATGATTTCATCTTTTATTCAGTTGTTTAAAAGCAGAACATCTAATTACAGTTCCTATTAGTCTACATTAATTTTTTTTTTGCCACAGAGCATGTGTGATGACTGATTTTCTAAAAACAGACAGAATTTTTTAGCATATGGAAAAATCATGTTATTATTAATACATTCCCACATGACTTTACATTTCAATTCCCTTAATTATTTAGTCATTGCTGATTATGTCTTTTCACAATTCATTATCCCGTTTCCTGCAACGTGGGCATTTTATTCATTAAGTGTCAAAATGAAGGGCCTGACCTCCAGAAAGATAATCAGGAAATAAGTGGCAGATATAAAAGGTCTGGGTTTCCCTTAAGTGCTCACTTATTTCAGCAGCTATGTCACGTTTTTAGGAAGCAGTGACAGAAACGAACTGTTGTTGGTAATTGCAGGAAGGCGCAGGGCCAGTCTGTGTACGCTCTGGTTTCCCCAACGCGTGCTGATCCCATCAGCTGATGGTTTCTGTTGCGTAGTGGTAAGATGGGGTTGTGTGAGGGCAAAGCGATATTCCTTACTGTGTGATGGCACAGAGCAATGCTGGCTTTCAAATATTTAGCAGTGGAGAGGCTGGTTGGCGTCCTGCTGCTCAGGTCAACCTCAGGAATGGGGACTTTGCAGGCTCTCATCAGCCTCAGCTGCCTCCTGCTCCCCAGGAGACCTTCAGACCACCCTAAGCTTTAGAAGGGAACACTGCCCACTCCCTCCTGTTGAAGTTGAAGCCCAAGCCAGCAGCTCAGGAGGCACAACGGAGGGTCGCATTTCCAGTCTAAGGGTTAAACCATGGGACTGGAGAAGGACAGCTCTGGGAATTCAGGTCAAGCATTGTTCTTCAGGCTTTCAGTGGATTAAACACAGGTCCATGCTCCACCCAGACGCAGAAGCACGTGCCTCCAGACTTCCGTACGAGCCCAGCCTCAGCCACCGATGGGCATATCAGCATCTTAAAAACCAAATGCTGATGTAAGTGTAAAAATAGCATCATAACACAACCAAGTAACCATTATTCAGCATACACACACACTAACAATAAAAACAAGAATGTGAAAATTATTTAATTAGTTTGAATAGTTGCTAATAACGCCTGGTAATTTTGCAAAGTTGTGACTAAATGCTTGTGGTATTTATAATATATAATGTATACATATGGATATCCCCATATGTGTGTGTGCATGTAGACAAAATGCATATACCATGTTCTATTTATGGGGTTTCTATGAGCAAAAATTAATTTGAAAAGCTTTAATAGACATTACATTAATAGACAGCAGTTTCCTAAATAGCCTCATAGTTAGACAAATACTTTGCCTAATACCATTTCATTTTCTGCCAGCTGCATGTGATTTGCTTTTGATCTGCCACGCGCTTCATTATACATTATTAAAGAGCCAATCAGTGTGCCCCTGGAGTTAGCATCCTGCCCCCTGCTTATTTTTTAACAAATTTCCTCCTTTCTTTCATACTACAGTGATTAATCATTTCAGCTAACGGCGGCACTGTTTATGATCTGAGTCAGTGACTTCAGACCATCTTAATCTCCTGTTAGGCAGGTTTTAATGTGCTGGGAATTTACTTACAAGCTTTTATTTATAGCACAATATGCTCTCAATTTCATACAACAACAAAACCAAAACCTGCAAATAGCACTTGATTTCTGCTTTCAATGTTTCTGATGAACTTCTATGTGAGAGAGAAGCCCAACCAAACCATGAAACAGAAACTAAAAAGGCAGCATGATAATTGCTTATTTTTCAAAATTGTCTCAGTTTTTATCCAGTTGTCTAGAGAGAACCTGTTGCTTTACAATGTCTCTCTACAGTCAGATCATTTCTGGTCTGGGTTATTTTGTACCCTCTGGTTATCTTCAACACTGCTTTTAGATGACTGGCTTATTAAAGCAGTCCTCTGGGGCTTCTGAAGTCCTTACTTGCAGCATCCTTATTTGCAGCATGGTTGGCAGAGAAACAGCTTTGATTCTTCTGTTAATATTACAAATATTTCCAGCTAACTTTAAGATCTATGCCGAAATGGCTGACCTCTTTTCTATGTTATAATAGCAGTTCAAAAGACTCTCTTATTAAGCCAAGTGCCTGGCCATTACTGTTTTTTATTGTGCTGTAGTTTTGTCTAATATTAAGGGAAATGATTTGAAGGGAGAGATAAAGCATCAAATGGATTTAGTTATCAAAAACTTTATGGTATCTTATCTTTATGGTACTCTGAATAGATTTTTTGGGAGGTTTTTTATTCTTTTCTAAGCAAAAACTGTATACCCATTACAATGCTCTCTATCACATGGGCAGTGCCAAGGACTAGAGGCTGGAGATCTAAGCCTGCTTAAATAAATACTGAGCAAGGCAGAGACAAGGTGTCTATATAACCCAGTAGGATAACACAGAAATGAGGTTACAGGGTCAGGATCTGCTGTCCCACTTTCCCAGAGCACCCCCTTTCAGGCCACCTATGGAATTCTGCATTTCTAATGTCTCCAGATTTTATCTTTCATTTCCCTTCTGAATTATAATGAACAAAATCTGAGACTCTTCTACATGGGAGAAATAATAAGCACTTTGGCATGGGGCGGGGCAGGGGGGCACAGTAGCAAAGGCTGCACACAGAGTTTAGATTTGTGGTACATGATACAGGCAGACAACTCTATGCTGCTCTGTGGAGACTGAGCTCCTTTGGGTCCTCTGGGATGAAGAAGAGATAGGTAGGAGCCAGGATCCACCTGCTTCCTCCCACTGGTCACTTCTCCAGTATTGTGTTTGCTTTTGTCTTGCATGTAGATGTGGTGTTTTGAGACATGGTCTAGGGGTCAGGAAGATGTTGGACAAAGTTGGACTTGATGATCCTAGAGGTCTTTTCCAACCTAAATGATTCTATGACTCTATTTTTAAACTCATAATATTTCATCCTCACATATATCTGCCTACATTTGTTCCTGTTCCTAAAGCCACACTGAGCACCCTATTATGGCTCCTGAGCTTGTCTATCTCATTGCTGCAGTTTGGATATCAATGGCTCACTTTGATAGACACTTTTTCATGTTCTTGAGCTCTTTCCAAAGGCATGATCCGTTCAGACTCTACGCTTCTGTTCTCCATCTCTCTTCTTCTAATGATTGCCAACCAAATGGCTAGTGAGTCAACCATAACCTCACAGCACTATCACTTATTTCTGGCTTTTTCTTGTTGAAAATTTCCTATTTATCATTTCCCAACAATGAACTTTGGTCATAAAAATGTTCATTGTCCATTTCAGCAAATTGACTGGGATCTCTCTGTAGTCAGTGAGGAGAGAGGCATCTTTAGGGAACAATTAGTCCCATCCTCTTTCCTGTGACTACCTAGGGAGATTAAATTCATAACTTAGATTAGATACCAATCTTCAAATAACCTCAAGAAGGTGACATAAATTCCATCTCAACTCATCATATAACATTCATGCAGTAGAAAACATCTTATATTTAATGCTCTCATTTACTTTAGACTTTGTTAAACCTGTATAATTTAACATGTTATGCTTAGAAGAAGGAACATGTGAGCGACTTCACTTTTACAAATTTAGTAGAAAACTATCAACTTGTGTAGAACCATCGAGATGAGTAATAAGTGTTAGAAGAACAGCTTTAGGCATTACACATTAATAGCTGTTGTAGTATTGACTTGCAGCGCCTTGGTTCTATGATCAGCAACAAGATAATTAGTAAAATTATCCTGCAAATTCATTATCTTGATTCCTTCCACTTGCACATTTTATTCATTACATACCAAACTGAGGAGCTTTGCCTCCAGACAGATAATCAGAACACAAGCATCAGACACTAAAGGTCTGAACTTTCTTTAAATATGCTTTGGTAGATGTGACCTTAAATAGTCTCCATGACACCAAGGAATTTACGGTCATTGTTCCAAACAGAAGAAACTCTGTAATTTTGCAGAGAAATGCAGTTGTGCATTTTATAGGCTTTCTCACTCCTTAATTCTATTTTCAGATAAATGGCTTCAGCTCTAGTGCTGTGCATTGCTCTTCATGCTCCTTGTCCCACCACCCAGATCCAACAACCAACTGAGCTATAGGAACTCCCTTCAACTCATGCCTCCAGGGGATTTGGGGCTGAAACTAGGGTGTAGGAAAGCTGCATGGACTGATTTATGCAGGTGTTTTGTTCCACTGTACAGTTAGGATACAGCCAGACATGTGAGAGTAGAAGTACCTCTTAGTTACCTCCAGTTTAGATGGAGTTTGATGGATGAGTAGTATTTTCCTAAACTATGTATTTCATTTTGCAGATCCTTATAAAATATTTCATATTTTAGATCTGCCAGGAGGTTTATCCATCCCTTCTGCTCAGGACTAACACAAAGAGTTTAGCTGTCAATGCTATGTCTGTTTTGCAAGGGGTGCTCACACACTGAACTTGGGGCTAGGTGCCTGCTCCTTCCAGGTTCTCACAGGAGCCAGTGGATGAGAGCAGGCGGCAGCATGAAGGTGATTCACAGCAGGAGCCTGACTTGTTGCACACCATAAAAATAGTGCAGTGCTTGGCTGGACTGACCCTGCAGCCACCTGGTTTCAGAAGCAGCCACAGAGCAGTGGAGAGATGAGCGGACGTGAGCTGCAGAGGAATGGCGAGGGCGAATGGGTATATGATCAGCTACATTTTCCCTTCTACCTCTGCTGGCTTCAGCATTTAATTCTCCTTATCTTTGCCTCACAGAACACTCCATTTCCATATACTTTAACACACTTTAAGTTGTAGGATTCTTAAAGTGCTTTTATTTTAGGATATGAGCTTCGTAAAAATGCATCTGCCAAGCCAACAATGCTTTAAAGTCCTTGCTTTGTATTTTAAAGACACCCAAGGTTTTACTAGTTAGAATTGATTCTATCATTGCTACAGGAAAACTCATGGGTAGGGTTAGACATGTTCTTAAAAATTTAGTAAGAGTGGTATCTTTTGTGGAAAAGTTGAGAACACATTGCAATGGACCATATATTTATGGTTCTACCAAAATCAGGTACTTCTTGCTGGCCCCAAATCCTGCATTGTTTGTAAGATGTATTCTGCAAGGATTGCCAATCTGATAGCTCCTGGCCAAAATACAGGCATTTGAGCAGACAGAACAAGATGCATCATGGATCAGCCCATTTCTGCATGTGTTGAGCTTGCCAGTACTCACATACACTATTTAGCTGGCATGGCTTTTTCAGCACCACATGACTTTTGAATTATCTTTTGCCAAGTGAAGCATGTGAGAAAGGACATTAGCAAGCTGGACACAGAGCCTTGCACATCTGCAAAGCTGCTGCAGCTAGAAACACTGCCAAGGGCTACGTGAGAGCACCCAAAGCATAGGTATCCTTGGGCAGGCTGGCTCCCTCCCTGGCATCACAGGTTCAAGAGATGGGATGCCAAAACCAAAGACTCCAGGTCTGTGTCTGTCTCAGCTGAGAATTTCCTCTACCTGTCTGTCCAACCTGTCTAGTTTCTGCTGGCAAAGAGGGACAGAGATAGGGGTAAAACAGGCAGACTCCTGTTGGTTTGTTTTAAATCAGAGCTTACTGAAATTACCCAAAAAAAAGAAGAAAAAAAAGATCCACGAAAGCTTAGATGACAAGATATGGAAAGGTATATACACCACAGAAACAATAACTGATAGAGAACATCCTTTACAGAAGGGAATATTTAATGATTTGGGGAATTTGCTTATGTTTAATTTATTAGTCATTTATGACTGTTCTTTTACTGTGTAATGCTTTGTACTCCATGAAGTAAGAAGACAAGGAAAAGAAGTTAATGTCTGCCCATAAAAACGTCGATAGCTAAAGGTTGTCAGCACCTGAATAGATCTTACCCTGAGAAAACAAAAGGTTAAGGGCCCTTTTTTTTCTCCTGCCTCTCCACAGGAGTTCAGATTTGGATAGTGGAAAATCCCAGACAAGAGAAAAAAGATATCAGATACTAATCCTGGGTGTTAAAAAAAATCACAAAGCCTAAGTGACTCCTGTGAGACTCCAAGGGCCCAGAGATAAAGGCAGCTTGTTTAGGAGAATAGAGCCTGGGGGCAGCTCTCTGAACAGGGAGACACCAGGGAGGATGAAAGATGCTGCTGCCCAGGAGGGGAGGGAGAGGGAAAGCCAGGCTGAGCCTGGAAGACAGGGTGGAAATGTCATCTCTAGATGCAAGGGAGCTGAAGAGTGAAAGTAAAAAGCAAGGGGGAAATTTAGATGAGGCAAAGTGTGCAGACCTTTTTTTGCTTTGTCTGGTGTATGCTGCTTCTCCAGCTAATGGGAAAAAGCCCTAACCATCTATTTTTTCGGAACGACTGTAGAACCTGCAGTGGTCACACAGCCTGGAAAATGCGATGCATATGGCAAATTTGGGTAGTCTGCTCAAGGTAAGGGAAGGTTGCACACCTGTCTGCCCTGTGTGGTGGGCTCAAACACAGCAGGTTGAAAACTGTCACTTGAGACAAAGTCTGAAGTGCCTGGAAGAGCAAAATTGAGCTCATGCCCCTGTTTCCAGGAAAAAAAATTTCTTCGAGCTTGCACTGTGAGGCTGCTGCAGCTTCAAGATTCCCCATCTGATGAACAAGAGAGGGAACCAGCTGCCACAGCAGCAACTATATTTAGCAGTCTGTTCTGCTATTGATGCATATATACCTGGTTCCTATTGACTATAATGAGAATTATTCTGACAAACCACAAGGAGAACAGGCCTTTTAGGATTCAGTTTGTACTAACGAAATGTCTAAGGAAAATTACCCTCTTTTTGTCCATGTTAAATTATTCCAGCTTTTCATTAATACTCATTAAGTTTCTAAAGGTTGTCATTTTTAGTAAAAAAATAGTTTTCACAACAGAAAAAAGTCACCCAGATAAATGAAGAAAATGTTTACTCAATATAATAGGCATAATTTTCTCTTTTGGTGCTCAATTCAACATCAGGATCTGAAGTTAACAAAGGTTGGATCAGGGTCTACAATTTTTTTAATTGGGCTCTTCTCATTTACACTGGAATACGTTGAGAACTCAGGGCTATAATGAACCATTACATATGCGTACATGCAAGGCTAGGAAAATTAATAATGTCTTGAATTTGCTCAGTATTTATTCAGCATTCATGACTAAATAAAAAATAACTGGGTAATATTAATGAAAGAAAGCCTCTGGAAAACCCACACAGCTGGAGAGAAACTTTTTTACTGCGTGAAGCCCACTTTCCCTCCCATCAAGCTATTGTCATTACTCTGAATAACTTTTTTTTCCCTACAAGGGTAAAGTGACAGGCTTGCAATTTCTATATAAAATTGCATATTTTTTAACTGAAGTTTGTATGTAATCCCTTTTATGTCTGAATGACTTTAACTGTAGTCAATATTATTGCAAAGAATATATATTTTTTAATTAATTCTGTTGGCAAAAATTAAGTTTTCATAAACTGTCAGAAATGTGATGGTTTATTATCACCGTCTTCCTTATAACCTGCACAGTGGTACTGTTTGGATGACTGAGTCAGAATCTCATCATTTAAGGCAACATCAATAATTTGTTCATGAAATAATTGGGTCTTTTCCAAGTACCTCACTTTTGAAGCACACCTGGTAGCATTTTACTTCCTAAGCTACTAAATCCAAAATGACTCTAAGAATGGCACAATGCACCATACGCAGTAAACAGCATTTGGTGCTAATCATAAAGCAGAGATACTACGGCATTTTAGTTGCTGAAAACTTGATCAGTATTCAGTCAGTCTCTCTTAAAATATTCTATTAACAGCACTTTGCATCCTGCAGACAAACGACTGTGTATGTTCTTGTATTTCCTTCAAAAACAGTTTATACCTTTCACATTTTCAAAGAAAAAACCCAACCCAATATGTCCCAAGGGTAGTGAACTACAATGGTGAAAAGGTGCCAAAATATATAGAATAAAAAATGCTAGAGATTTTAAATCACTACTTTTTTCAGTGTGACTAGTACTGTATTCTCCAAGGTCTTTGAGTTTTGGCACAAGGGAGGAGGAAGCCCAGTGCATCATATAGAAAAGTTAGACCTCTCCTAATACACCAACAGGACCACATACCTGAGCACTGGCCCCACAGCTGTGTGTGTCATTAAATCTCTAACACGGGCACAGTTTTGGCTGGGGCCAACTCTCGCTGAGAAAATCCCAGCGTGCCCAGGGGCCTCTTCCAACAGGCAGAGTTGGTGAAGCCACTCTGCTTCATGCCTGTAAGAGAGTTCAGCTCTCTGGACATGAGCCATGCTACACTGATTGGCCTCAGGGTAAGAGAACAGTTATTAGTCCATTTTCCTTATTAGTATAGATACTGCAATGGAATATTCTTGAAAGTGATTTAATTTCCTTTTAGCAGATTCCTCTTTTCTCCCACAATTTCCTTAAAGTCCTTCTGCCAAGTGAAGCTAACTGCTAACTCATGTGTAGCCCCTAAATATGATTAAATAAGATTAACAAAAGAATACTTGTCTCAGCTCCCAGATGAGGAAAGCTGCCTCTCTCAGACATAAACAGAGAGCTCACGCTTTCCAGGTCAGACCAAAATGTGACAGTGGTGTGAGGGTTCCCACTGATCATCTCCAGTTGTGGAGAATCAGGCACCACAGGGGAATTTCCTAGATGTAAGAGCATGTCTAATGAAAATATGAGAGTAGGAGACAAGAAAAGGTGCCAAAGTACATGTGTAATATCAGCCACCGAAATCCACGACTCGATCTGATGCAGTCTTTCAGAGACACACCTTAAGGTAGGAATGGCAGTAGGTCTGTCACCCTGCAGGCTCACAAGGCAAACCAGGGCTGTGTCCTGAGGTGTTGGGGACTGTGGGGCAATGATTGCCTAGCTCTGTGGCCATAGTGGCAGTCTACAGCCCAGAACATATACACAATATGAGAAGCCCTCCATCTCTCCCTTCCCTACTCTATAGCCATCCTTGGAAACATGGCAAAGAAATGTTAACTTGGGTGGAAAATACATCATGTAACAGCACCTAGTTGCATTGTCTGATGAGCCTGTTTCCTTAATGCCCATTTAATCAAGGAAGAAACCACTGTCACCATAGGGTTTACTGGAGGATGCCATCATCTCAAGTCATACCTCCTTTGTGGTCTCACTTTGTTTTGAATGAATCTTAGAAAGTAGGTTGTTCTTTAAAGGTGGCAGCTGAAGGCATCAAACCTCAAGTTCCCAGGAGTGTAGATATCTGCTATTACCCAAATTTTCTTCTTCTTTTATTAGGACTGATAGCACAGATCTTTCTGGTATTAATACGCATAATTCTGTTGGCCTCAGAGGAGTTGTGGTAGGGACATACAAAATGAGGATCTATCTGGCCCTTTGCCATTAATAACAAGGAATCATTTCTCTGTATTGGAACAAGATGGTGATTGTGCCTCTTTTCCAGTTTTGTGAAATACTCTAAACAGAGGGAAAAATTAGTAAGTATTTTACTGTATTATTTTGGTATAGCAGAGAGGCTGGATAATTAATTCTGGATTCTCTCTTGCTTTGTCAAATAGCAGGGTGTACACATCCAGTACAAAACAGCAATTTTAAAAATTAATTCCACCACATTAGCACGATAGTGTTTCACCAGCTCTTTTACACTGCCCTGCCTTTTCGTAACACAAAGCCTTTGCACATGAGCTACTTGTGTTCTAAAAATATGGGTCTCTTTCCCATTTACTACCCTATTCAATTGAAAACAGATCAGATTTTGCTGTATTTGAGAATGTCAGTGCCCCAGAACACGGGTAGCTAATGAATCAAAGTGCCTCCATGTCCTGCATCAGGACCTGGAATCCTAAAAGGTAGATTACCTTTGAGTGGCATTTGTTTTAAGTCTTATTCCCATCGTAAGAGTCTCTAGCTTGACCTCCCATCTCCACTAAACTATTTATAGTTTTTGCCTTTTAAGGTGATAGTTTTTCCTTGACACCAAAATTCAATAAGTTCAATGTTTAAATATACAGCATACTTCAAACCTCAGACTCCTTTGAGACACTATTTTCAACAACAGCAGTGACAGTAGCAAAAATCCAAGTGTGACAATTGAGGGGAGCTGTCAATGTACAACTAATTAATGGTTGGTTGACATTATCACTGTTAGTATAGTATTTTAGTGCCATTTCACATGGTGCTCTGTACCTCAGACTCTATGTGTTAAGGCCCAGGGAAGCGATGTTTACATGTCTGGGTTTAATGCATTGGCTGTGAAGGTTTATTGACATTTGAAAAACACAATGTGAGCAATAAAAAGGATGCACCATGTATGGTGCCCAAATGAGGAGCAGTTTCTGTTCAGATGAGCTGACAAGTAATAGATCACCTGGAGAGAGACTCATGATCTGAAAAAGCCTAAAAATAGCCAAAAGCTGTGAAAAGTGAGGAAACTCCATCCAACTTTTATTTTGATGGAGAAAGAGGTAATAAAGAGACCCTGGCTGCAGTGGACACACAGAGAAAGTCCAAGGCACCACACACAGACAGTGTATCTTGAAAGCTACCAAGATGTGAGGAGTCAAGGGGATGATGGTGTATGCAGGTATGCTTCCTCTGTAGTCTTTGCAGCTTACATGGACAAAGCCAAAATATCTTTAGCTAGCCCTGGTACTGTTGCTAATTTTGCTCTAGCAGCACTAGATACTGTATGGACTGCTAATTCTCACCAAGAAGCTGGAGAAGATCCAGGCAGATCTTGCTGAAGCTCCTTGCTGTTGCTACTTACACCACTAGTGGCCTCCAGGCAGGCTGGAATAAAGCTGACCCAGGTAAATCACCACAGACCATAACTGCTATAGAAAAGATACCGTACAAACGAACTGGATGCTACAGTATGGTAAGAAGCACAATGTTTATAGGTGAATATTGTAAGTTGGATTAGATGGCTTGAATTATGTCCTAATATGTCTAGGATTTAGTGCCTTGGGGTGAAACGACATGTTTTCCAAACACACTTGGACACGGTTTTCCAATTATTTCAGTGTGAAAGAGAAAAAGAGTAATACTGAAGAAATGCAATGAACAGTATACATCAGCCAAAATAATGCTTTAATTGCTTTGAAGTTTAGGATACTAAAAGCAAAGTCATGCTGTGAAAGTTCTCCTGAAAGATTGCAATTAAAACAAATATTATTTTATGCATCTGATACACTTGTAATATGTTTTCTGAGACTCGAGTACTTCTGACCAAGCAAGAAAGGTAATGTCAGCAAACTGGCGACGCATCTGTGTCTCCATATCTTCTCTCTCCCCCACTGCCCACCTTTCGCCTGAGGTTTCTCTGTTCCCCCGGAAACTTTTCCAGGAGTTTCCCACCAGGCTCAGCCACAAGAGCCAACTCAAATTTCCCCAGAAAGGTGTCATGCTGTGGGTGGTCTTCTCACCTCCCTCCCAAAGTTGCCCAAAACCCAACCTGAATTTTACCATGAATGTGCCATGCTGAGGGCAGCCTTCTCACTTGCCTCTCCAAGTTGCCCAGTAATTTCCTTCCAGCAGTGAGACTGCAATAAAATGCTCTGCTAGTGCAGAGGTAGATATTGCACTAGCACCATGCAGCAGTGTTGTTCCACCTGTAGGCTTTTCCCTCTGCTTTGGAAAACAAGAGGAGTGTTTAGAAATATACTGCTGATTACCATATTTGTGTTCTGTAATTCTTCACATGTCCGACTCCACCAGGAGCTTAACTGCAGCCAGTGGGATCTTACAATCATTAACATTTACAAGGCAGCAGTTCACAGTTGTTGAACTAACAACCTACCTCTAAGAAACTGATTTTTCTCCCCTCTAAGTATTGACACGTGCTCCACTAACTGTGATGCTTATTCACAGTGACAGTGTGTTTGGTAGGATTTCATGTTTTCACAGGATTTGTCTTGTGCAGACAGTTTCTAATTTACCTCTGCTCTTGTTTTAATTCAATCAGCTGATGGAGTGCAGCTGATCTCATGGCACATATGGCTGTTCAGGTTTGAAAAAACCCCTGAATACTTGATGAGTTGATCCTTAATGCTTTCTGCTAAAGAATTAGCAAGCCTGCTAATGAGCCAAGGGATCCCAGGTGGGGAAGGGGAAAAATACAGAATTAGATTCTGTTTTCATTCAGTTTTTGCATTGCTTAAATAAGAAATACTGTGCTTTACATACTCTGATCAGTTTCACAGGGTAGAGAGATTCAAGCAAAGTACTCATCAAAGCCATCACACTTAAAATGGCATGTTTCATAAGTGGATGTCCTGTGGCCATGGAGAGTCATAATGTATTTGCAAGGGCAGCAGGCTTGCAGCATCAAGCAGAATTGTCCTTCACAGGGAGGGATGTGTGCAGCTTCGCTGCTACCCCAGCCACTCTTTCTGTCTTCCCTGGAAGAAATTTATCTGTCCTCTGCCCTACTCTGCATCCTGCCTCCCCACTTCTCCACACCATCCCAAAGGAGGTGGCTTCTTTCGTGTTAACTGGCCGTGCTTGGTCTTCCTCCAGCCCTTTCTCTGCATTCCTGTTACTCCATCAGCTTCCCACTGCTGCAGCCAAACACTGTTTGCAGGCCAAACACTCAAACTACATCTGTCTCAATGGACGTTCAACAACACCTCTTATGTCAACACAAAAAAACCTAGGGAATTCACAAGGAACATCTTCAATAATTAAAAGCTCAGCTTGCCTGTGGGTTTCATTCCAACAAAGCTGCTGCAACTCTAGGAAATCACAGCTAAAACTAAGAATAGCCAGATCAATCTCCAACCACTTATCTTACAAACCAAGAACTGACTGCACTAAACACACTCCTTTCTCCTTAAATCCATAGCAAATATACTCAGTGTGCATCTGATATTTGTTGCAATAGTTAACTTGGTGGAGAGGCAGGACTCCTGCTTCCATTTTCCTCATGTACTACAGAAAAATAAATGTTTACTCCAAACCCCACCACTCAAAACAAGAAACACAATCAGTTCCACACACTGATAAAATCAAATAGATATCAGTCAAAATTAAAAATCTTGCTTAGCAAGCCTGTGTTTTAGCAAGGAAGTGAGTAGGTTGGCTTTGGTGGTGTCTCAGGAACTCAAGTAGCAACTGCTCTGGGCACAGTGGAATAAAGGATATTTGTGAAGTCTTCACTCTTATTTTCCACTTCAAGGTTTTCTACCATACTCTCCACCAACAATGCAAAAGCTTACAAGGAATTGCCTTTTACAACTACCATCAAGTAATGAGGTTTTTCACTCTCAACTTGACATTACATCTGTAACTTGGTCTTTCTGGAGTTATTTACATTGAAAACTATCTTAGAAGTCACTCTATTCTCAATGTACCTGCAACTGGACAAAGAAGTCACTACACTTTGAAGAAGTTGCTATAAATTAGCGCATGGGGTTGGATGAGGTTCAGGATTCCTGCAGTGACTCTAAATTCAGTAGGACTCCTTACAACAGCTCGAATCTCAACAGGGTTACTGTCTTGTTAATCTGCCTCCTTCAGGACTGGAAGTGGTTCTGTGTGTCAGTCCTTGGGGGCTTTCTCTGGAAGCTGCCCCAGACAGCGCAAAGACTATAAATTCCTGTCACTGTTAGTGCAAAATAAGATTTGGTGATTTTAAAGCTAAGCCTAAACTGATTTTGCAGCCCAGGTCCAGATATTAGCTCTAGCCATGTCCTGAAACCAGAGGGTGACAAGATCTGTGCAGAAACCAGCACTTGCCACCTCTCACCTGCTGGGGGAAGGAAACATGAGGAAGTAGATGGAGCAGGCTTGGGGCATTCTTTCTACAGCCTTTGGTCTTGACTGGGTATGCTGATTTTGGCTGGGGTAGAATCAATTTTCTTCACAGTAATTAGTATGGATTATGTTTTGGATTTGTGCTGGAAACAGTGTTGATAATTTAGGGATGTTTTAATTATTGCTGAGAAGTACTCACACAGAATCAAGACCTTTTCTCCTTCTCACCCCATCCTACCAGTGAGTAGGCTGGGGGCGGCACAAGAATTTGGGACTGACCAAAGGGATATTCCATACTATATGATGTCATGTTCAGCATATAAATTTGTGGGAAGAAGGAAGGGGAAGACATTCAGAGTGATGGTGTTTGTCTTCTGAAGTAACCGTTACACATGATGGAGCTCGGCTTTCCTGGAGATGGCTGAACACCTGCCTGCTGATGGCAAGTGGTGAATGAATTCCTTGGTTTGCTTTTCTTGTGCACGCAGGTTTTGCTTTACCTATTAAACTGTCTTAATCTCAACCCACCAGTTGTCCCACATTTACTTTTCTGATTCTCTCCACTATCTACTGGGGTGGAGTCAGTGAGCGACTGTGTGGGGCTAAGCTGTTGGCTGGGATTAAACCACGACAACTGGGGAAACATGGACATGCCATGGAAGTATCTATCCCTTGGAAAAGCCACAGCCTGATTTGTGCAAGGAACACACTGTCCAGAAAGAGACGATGCTTGTGTTGTGCAAGAGACAGATAAAATAGGGTACAGTGTTCCTTAAAAAGATGAATTTTAAGCACCTTCTTCCTTTTGCTGATGCTCCGTTCAGCAGAGTGTCCCTTCCTATAATGAACACATTTCAGTGCACCAGCCATCTTTTGAGGGGAACATCAGGATTGCAGCTCCTGTGGCTTTTTACTGTCTGCCTTTGGGCACCCATACAGGAACTGGATATATTCTGTCCGAAAAGAAGCTAAACTTTGGCTTTACTATGGGAATAGCACCCCCAAGAAAAACATGTAAATGGCATTCCTTATAAACAGTCTGTTTCAGAAAATCTGTGTTAAAACTGAATGGATCTGTTCAGGACAAAAGGAGGGCATGAAGAGGGCTGGAAAAGTCTGAATGCCTGTAATTTACAAAGTGAAGTAGCAGTAGCATATTATTACTGTTGCTATTTTCACTAATTATCATTAACTGCTGATCTTGATTTGTATTGTGAGAGTACCTAAGCACTGCTTTTGTTCTACACAGCAGTTCCCTGACACCTGACCAGGCACTACAAGGATCAAGTGGGTCAACAATGTTCAAGCATGAGACACATTGGTATAGCCCTGACCTCACCACTGTTTTCCCACAGTCCTTGTGAAAAAGGAACCTCTTAAGAGAGGATTTGAAGGTAGGTATGGAGCTAATTGGGAAAGTGTTCAAGGCTCTTCCCAGATCTGATGGGAAGCATGGGAGAAATTAATTGGTGTAAAACTCAGCAACATTGTGATGGAGGCTGGCATCATCAGGCAAGATCAGGTGGGAGCTAATACTTTAGCATGGACTACTAGATTTGAGGCCTTAAAATTGGAGACAGCTGCATTTGATGTGATAAGGAGATGACAGTGCTGAAATGTAAAGGCAAATGTCTTTGGGCAGGATGTCAAGCTAGGAAAATGATCTGTGCAGCAGCATGAATGGAGGTGGGTAACGTTGCATTTGTCAAAACCAGGGAAAGGCTGTTGCAGCAATCAAGATGCGCAACAAGAATTTGGACCTGGGACTTACACCCTTGTGAATAAAGAGCTTCAGCTAGAAATGCTATAGAGTAACAGTCTGCAAGATTTACATGCAGTCTTAGACACAGAGATACAATGGAAGTTCAGAATAGAAAGTGATACCCAGGTTGCAGGCCTGCAGGATGGGCAGATTGAGAGGTTACCCATGATGAGTATTCATGTGAGGAGAAGAGCTAGAGGATAAAACCAGTATGCTCTCTATTTTAGCCAAGCTAAGCCTCAGCAGTTAGCAAGACACCAATGCAAGTTGTGGCTTTTGATCTGTTGGTTGTTTTATTCAGTTTAAAAGCAAAGTGAAAGAATTTGTGAATAAGTCCTCATGAACAAAAGGGTCCTATCCATACAAGGATGTCCTGAACACTTCATCATGAAGCTTTGCAAAAAAATTTCTTGAGGAACATTCCCAAGTGGATAAAAAAGAGAGAGTAGCAGTTGTGTTCACTGATTTGGAGATGCACCTTGCCATCCCTAGTCATACAGTGCACTTTTCTTCTCAGCTGGGGTCTCTTACATAACCATGTTCCTGTGCATGGAAGGAACCATGTCTCTTCTACATTTTTTGCCTAATTGCACAAGCCAAACTGCACAACCTAAGGAAGAAGACAAGCTTCTTTGACTGTTCATTTTAAAAGCCTTGCATAAAAAAGGGGTGAACGAGCTTCACATCACATCATATGCCCAGTGCGTAGTGAAAAATGTAAAAAGCTCTCATGTATTATACTATCTGCTATTAATTCATAACAAAACAGCAGGGACTGAGTCTAAGGCTTGTCGAATATGTGGTTCAGTTCTACAAAGCCTACTTTGTGAATGTTAGCCAAGTAAAAGCTCTGTCAGTGAAGTCATAAGCAATACATCATCATCACCCTTCGATAAACTGTTTGTCCATTTTAAGAATTAAAAGCTGTATTTAACATATTCAGGGAGAACGGAGAAATGCCTTTAGAAACAACAGGCTTAATGTACTACAAATCTCAAAACCAAATATTTATAGCCCCATAGTTTATAAACAACCTGAAATATTTGGGTAGCGGATATCCAAGAGGTGGAAACACACACAGTAATAGGGAGTTTTACTAGTCCACCTACCTTTTTTGGTGTTATCAGATTTAGAAGCATTGTAAATTATTAAATTATCAGTTTAGAAAAAGAATCTAAAAAACCCATGAATTAAAATATATGGCATATAAACAGTTTCATTGTCTATAAATTTGTCTGCCTCAGAAAATATCAAAAGCCAAGATCTGTCTGGATGTGTGTTAATTTACCCCATGAAAATAAACTAGAAATTACTAAGATAAAAGAAATAATAATGAAATATGGAAATAACTATGGATTTTGAACATTGTCATTATATAATGGACATAATGGACATAATGACATTACATAATGGATTCTAATTAAATCCAGGTGGAAAATGACCTTCTTAGACCTCCCTTCAAAATTAAGATTTTTGACACTCATGATTAATGGAAACATGCACTTTGCATGGTTTGTAAACCTGAAACATCATTGTACATTTCAGTTTATAATTTATCCCATTATCTGCTTCTGCATGCATGAAGGTCAGCCGTACTGGCACAAAGTAGCAGTGAAATCCAGAGGCTGTGGAAGGTTGTTTTCACAGATTTTTCAATTATTTTTCATGAGGAAATAATTTTGCCTACTTTTTCCTTAGAAAGATGGCGATCTAAGAGAGTAATATTTTTAACAGCAGTAATTGCAATATTCTTGTTATTCTGTTGTCTTTTTAGAGTAAACAAAATCACACTGGAAAAAATGTGGTTTTTTAAGGATTCCTACCCGCAATATTTCTTCAATGCAGCTGTTATCTCCTGTTCCACTGTCCTGTAAACAAAATGAGAAAATAGTTTGTTTGTGTTTTAAAAAGAAATAACAAATAGCAGGTTTGAGGACATGGTTGTCACATGAAATATATTCCAACCTCTATTACAGTTTCAAAATGAGGCCAAGTCTTTTCCAGCATCTGAAAAGTTGCACTGCTTAAAATTCTCAAATTATTCCCCATCAGCACCACAGGAAGATGTAATATTTGCAATGTTTACATATGATTGCAACATACTTCTATAAATTCATAGGATTTTGTTTACACCACTTCTGGGTGCTGTTTTGGCTATATTGCATATGAGTAAGCATAAGCAAAACAATTATTGCACGTACATTGATCCAATATGTGCATTTATTTATATTAAAGAAATAACATCTCTCTGCATCCTTTGTGCAGGAAAGACTCTGCAGTGACACTATCTATGTGAAGCCTGATGATGTACAGGGTAGAGGCACCTGTGATGCTCAGTGGAGCAGCAGAGCCTGCAACACAGGCGGCAACACTGAGCATGGGTTAGGCAGCACAGTAGTCCTGAGAAGGCCACGATCTCCTAAAACGCTGACCGTAAATTCAGCTGTACATTGTGAGACTGAGGATGCACAGGAATTCAGCTCTCCTAAATAGTATATTTTCCTCTAGAGCCATTCTGGAGAGGGGAAATCAGTGATTTGGCAGAATAGCTATCCCCTATAGGAACCAGCCAGCCAGTGACTCACCTATGTGCTCCTTAGGTTCATCAGGACCCAAACTTCTGTTGGAAAAGATGAGGCAGCATGAGACACCAGGCTGCCATACTTACACCCCCTCCTTCCTGCTTGCCCACAGTCCCTGTGTGCTGCCCAGGACAACTGAGAAGAGAGGGCGCACTAGGGATGGAGGTACTGATGCTGAGGGGGTGACTGTTTCCTGCAGCTCTCCAGAAGATACAGGTGGCTGCTGCATCAAGGAGATTTTCTGGGGATTTACCTCATCACACTACACATGCTGACAATTCTCCAAAGAAAGGTTTTCTTCCCTTTGCAGAACAGAACCAACTCAGGAAGCAGGAGACTGGTGCTTGAGGTCTTCCCATGTGGGAAGGGGGCATGGAAAGAAACCCAATATGCTTAATTACTGTCCTCAAAGGGCTAGCAGGGAGGTGAGCTTGGTCTTCACATCTCATTTTCAAAAAACATCTGGAGGTTCTGAGTTTTCAGGTGCCCACCTGGAGAAATATCAAAGCAATTTGATTTTGAAAAGTGCTGAGATCTTCTCTTTTGGAAATCAGATTTCTCTACCACATCTCTATTTGGGCAGCCAAAAAATCACAAGGCACTTTCAAAAATGGATACCTCTGTGCCTGCCATACCCAAACAATCCCACTAGCCAATATGCACAAGTCCTGCTCCTGGACACTGTCTCTGCTGCTCCCCAGCATAAGCTGAGTGACTGAGGAGGTCTGGATCTGCAACCACTCGTAGCCTACCAGCTGTAACCAAGGTCAGAAGTACAACAGCCATGCATATACAAGGGAACATTTTGTGTTTCATAATTTTTTGTGGCTGTTATTTCATGCCAATTCATAGAAAATCATAAATGCTTTACTGTCAGCACTCCTGCTAAATCCTTGCTTCTGTTAAACAGAATCATATTAACTCTTTTTGGTGCAACACAGTCCATCAGCTTTACATCTCACCAGTAATTACACCACTGATTTCAAAAGGAAATGAACTAAGCATACTATAAAGTCAACCTTTGAAGAATTACTCATATCTGATATACAGATGCTGAAGAGAAGCTACAGTCCTGAGCAGATAGCCCTGTCCTGATCTCAGTCCTGTCCACAAGGAGCTGCTTCCCAATGCTGAAGCAGGGGTGCAAGTGCAAGAGTTCATGCTGCCAATGAAGCTAACAAGACAGAGAGAACCACCACAACAATCTCTGGATATTTAAGAATTTGAAAATTCATATTAGCTAATTTTTATTTCTCTCTTCCTTGAGAGTTTCCCTCCATGTTTTTTTCTTCCCCAAACCCCGGCCTGTTGACTTGTTACCCCATTAACAACAGTGGAGAGTGTAAAGCTCTCATCATGAGCACCTTGTTTACAGAGCAACAAATTTACTGCCTGACCTCAAGTTTGCTATTCTAGTCCGTTGTTGTTTTACAGGAGGAGAGATGAGATGACCTACCATCTTATGCTTTTACAGTACATTGAACACACAGTAAAATGACGGTCTGTTTTTGTGTGAAGATAGAACTGCTGAAGGTAAATTTGGCAATAGGTTATTTCAGACTAGGTTTAGAAACAAGTTTCTGTTAAAAAATTAAATATCCCTCCTAGAACTGTAATGAAATGTCTGCAAGTACTCATCAGCAAGAAATTACACTTTCCACTACCACAGAACTAGAACTTTAGCTATTCTCCCTAGCACATCATATCTCTGGGCAGGGAGTAAAAAAACTTCTCACATCTCCCTCTCAATATCATTGTACTACCTAACAAAAGGCAAAAAAAGCTGGAAACACAAAAACAAAGACAAGACACACAAAACTGAAAATATTTAGGAAAAACCTCAATGTCTATATTTTCCTCTTTGTTCTTCATCTTCTAAGTGCCAAATATACATTTCTTAATTTATTTTTGCTTTGAATACTTGTAAGAATCTTACATTACTGTTGATATCAAACTTTCCAGAATATGGATGGGGGAGTCAAGAGACCATGCTCCGTACACAACAAGCAACTTCGGTTTCATATGACCTGGGGCCGTATTATTTTTTTTTCATCATGATATCATATAACACAATGCAGAGCGTTACTGTGGGACTAAGGTTTGGCTGAAAAGTGTCTGTAGATGTTGGTATGGAGAAGATTCTCCAGTCTCACTTTAAAAGCTCTTCTCTGCTACATCTCTACTCACATTATAGAGGAACCTGCACTGCCTGGGAATTTGGCAAGCTGAATTTACTTCATGGTGATATTTTCATTATAAAAAAATAAAAGCTAGCAAATGTTTCTCGGAATCTGAATTAAAAGAAAAGACTGCATTACCTGCAGGCAACAAATAGCACAGAGTACCCAATGTGCTATTTGCATCAGTGGATTTGCCTGGTGCAAATACTATTGCGTCAGTGCTGGTTGCGTGACGCGGCACCTGCATAAGGCTGATGTCGGCAGTGCCTGCAATCTGCGCAAAGCAGTCCCTCCACCCTCCTACAGTACACTTGGCAAATAGATGTTTTAATTACTTAAAAAAAAATAATTAAAAATTAGAACAAAATAAAGGTTTTGAGGCTGCTGTTCCCAACTAAGCCAAGGAGCTACTGCCCTGTATTCACTCTGACATTGATGAACCCAGTTCATTTGCCTCCCTTTGAATTTTCCAATCTGTCAAAACAAACTCGCCTCACTGAACCTCCAATGAACCATTGGAAAATAGTGAAATACTGGCAAGTCTCGGGGAGCTGTCGGGGAAAGTGGGCTCCAGCCTCTTCCCTCTTCAATGCTGTGCCCATTACCTTGGTCCCTCAGCCAGCGCCGCCTGGAGAGCACCAAGCATCTGCACGCACATGTGGCTGGGGTACAGGCTGGCAGGAGGATGCGAGGAGCTGCCGCAGAGGATAACGGCAGTGGCTGCTGAAGAAATAGCCGGGAGCGTTGCGCCGCTGATAACACGAGCAGCTAATTACCATGCAAAGCACAGAGCACTGGAAGAAACAAGACTGACTAAAGGCTACATTGAATTCTTGAGAAATGGGATGTAATTTCAAAAAAAGCCACATCTGTACAAATTTTATTTCAGAGCATTACTTTATTTTTTTTCTTCCCTTACCAAGAGCTTTCACACGGAGATATATAAAGAAGCCCCTCTGAAAGGAACTGCCTATCTGTGATGCTTCTCCCTCCTTTCAAATCTTTGTGTTAAGGAAAGAAAGAAAAATCTTCTGCAAGTATCCATTTCCATTTTAGCCTAAGAGTTTTTTATGCTGTGAGCTTTTGGTGGTGTTATTATTTGGATTGTGCAAAGTGTTTTTACAAAGTCTCCAGAAGCTATTGAATTTTGTCTCCAGTATAAATTAGGCATGATTAAGATCTCCAGAAGGTTGAGGTATGTAGTCAGCCTCTTCCACTCCATGGGAGCCAGGCTGGCTGTGTCAGTGCTTGAATGCCAGTCATCTGTAACCAGAGGCATTGCAGTGGCCACCACACATCCATCTTTTGGGTGCTACCTCTGCTTCCAGGGCAGCTTCCACTCCTACGCAGCACAGGGCATTGCTTTAGATGGGGCTGTGGAATTTCCCCTGGGGCCTAAAACAAAGCTTCAGGCAGTAAATGTTGGCAGACAATAACCCAAATCCATTATTAAAAAAACCTAAGGAAAAAAAGCCCACATTGGTGGACCTTGATCTTAAAGCATATTAGAAATGCTTCTTTGACAGGCAAGACTATTAAACTATGGAGAGATACACACATGCACGCATATATGTATATATAACATTTTTTACACAATCTATTTGCTAGAAAGGAACTTCCAGTATGAAGAAAATAAGTAATGTCCATATATTTTTACTTATTCATACGTGCAGCCTCTGCCAGTTGGGTTGTGGAGAACCATTGCCCTCAGCAAAGTTTGCCTTATCTGAAGAGATCTTAACACCTTCAAGTCATGGAATAAAGTGTTGAAACTTAACAGGGAGACACGCCTGAGACCAAAGAGGTAACTTCTGGGGTTTCCATGGAAATATAGCCAGACTGTGTAAAGGTATTTTTTGAGACAGGTCATTTGCAGATACCCAGGAAGGTTTTTTAGACATTCAGGGTTTAACTTGCTGTTGATTTTATTACACGTGCTACATTCTCCAAAAGGCTTTTTATGGAATGGCTGTGCTGAACCCATACTACTCTGGAGAGAAAAGGCAGGATTTTGGACCTCAGGAAAGGTGAGCTGGTTAAAAATGATGGGTGATGTGAGACCTACCAACAGTGTTTCCACCTACTTTCACAGGGTTGGACTTGAGGGAGCCATGGCATACTGTAGTCCCCCTTATTTTACCAGTTGGCATTAGTAAAGCTTGTGTACTTCACAGCTCTTAAACAGAGAAAACTTCTCGTGTTTCCCTGAGGATTCAGGCAAATGGGGCTGAACTGGATAGGGTTAAGCCAAGGAAAGAGAAATTAAGAGATGGCTCAGGAAGCTTCAGTTTCTGTTGTTCCTGATATTTGAAATCTTTACTTTGCACTCATGCTGTTTCTTACTACTAACTTGGAGTGTCAGTGGCCAAGGTCTGTTGATACAGTTCTTCTCCTGAGCTTTGCATTGCTGCAGTAGGAGGTGTTTTGCTTTTACTACGAGGAATTGCTGCCACTTCCTTAGACACAGAGATGTGCAGGAGGGAGATGGGGATGAACAGCTGAATTATCCTCAAGCTCTGTGTCAGAAAGTGTTGCACCAATTAAAGTTATTAAATCTATCTAATTTACAGTGACTGTTAATAAACTGTTACCCTTAATAAGCCCATTCTCTTTTGAAATGGAGCCTTCGTACTTATTATGGGGATTATTTTTCCTACCATGGGATCTTGCAACATTGTTCTTGGTTCAAAAGGGAAGAGAAGAAAGGTTAACAAAGATTTTGTTTCAAGAAAAAAAAAAAGGAATAAAGAGCAAGTGATGAAACTCATCTAGTTTTGCTTTAATGAAAATACCCGGCTATACTAGTTGGGGGTCTCATTGCAACTAGAATATCATCATGACCCAGAGTTGTACCAAGAACAGGAAAATATTCTGGCTAATCAAAAAAGATGAATCCAAAATATATGTAGACAGAAACACCAAATGATCTGATAAGACTTGCTGTGCACACTAGAAAGGAGACGCTAATCAGACAAGAGCATGTTTTGCTCTTGATGAGTGATACTCAGAACAGTCTGCTCAGCAGCTCCCTCACAACTGAGCTTTTGGAGAGCAGAGCCCACAAGACGGTATACTGCAAAGGAGTTTATATATAGTGTTCTGCCAGCCCTAGGCTGTGATGGCCCTATATGCAGACCTGAAAGTATGCCACCTCTGAGGTTCAGGCTAGAGTCTAGTTGAAGATGGATTTACTGTGGAAGTGTAAGTAAAGGCATTCACCATATTGTTGTGTTTATTTTTAAATAGCAGGCAGATGAGGTTAGAGTATAACTCCTCCAGTGCATGCCCATGGTCTGCTCCAGAGCTTGAAGCACGTCTTGCACATGTAGCACCTGACCTGAACGAAGTATGGAAAGCCTGGGGTCAGAAGGTGAGGTGGTGCTGAAGGGCCACCATCTGGATGGCTGCTGGGAGCTTCACTATAGCTAAGGCACCTACAGCTCAGTTCGGAGGGGATTTAGAAGTGTTGGGTCCAGCCATACGTTGAGAAGTCATATTCAAATTGATGAGATGGTCTGAGTCCAAGTCTCAGTGTCCACACCACATAAAAATCAAGAGAATTAAAGGCCAAGAACCCTTCTGAAACCTCCCCATCCTCTCCACCCCTAAGGGCCATCAAACAATCAATGACTGGATCTGCTTTGGTAACATTTCATCTAATAAAAGATGCTTGGGAGCCTCAAATGAAACCTACTGGCAGATCAGTGGAGCAATTTTACAGGCTTTTACATTATATTCAAAAAAATAAAAATCCAAACATGCCAGAATTACACTGTGACCCAGAACAATAAAAGGGAGCTGTAATGGAGAAGAACTGCACTGTTCTATTAATAAAATATAAAGGTTTTATTGTTATTGGGAAAGATTGATTGTATCAAATCAATACCATGTCACAGTATATTAATGTTTTTCTTCACTAATGAAAAAACAGGGTCTGATGTGATTACACCCTCTTGCTACCCATTTGAAAAATATAATGGGATGGTAATAATGAAGATTGCAACTTGAAATTTTGTTCCTTGCTACATGCTTGATTCTGGGAAGTGCTGAATAAGTGACCTTAGCTTTCAGTGAAGCCAACAGGGCCTGAAGGTAACTAGCACACGCCAAAATGCTATGCTATCAATGACCCCCTGGACAGACTCCATAGCCCCTCTTCCCCTCAAAAATTGGAATAAACCTCTGGAAATGCCTTCAACATTTTCTGCAGCACTGTATGCACGCTCGGAACATATTAAGTGACTGCCTGCTTGAGACAGAGGTCTGTTTTTTGGAAAGCTTTCATTATGGACACCAGAGTCTTTTGGCTTTGCAGCAGGAAAGGCTCTTTAGCAAAGATATGGGCTTCTCCTTTCAGCCCACACAGTCCTTCAGCAGCTGCCCCAAGGACCCTGCCCCGGGAGCGATAGAGATCAACTTTTCTCCCCATTAGACACTTGTCCTCCCTGCTGCACAGATGGCCAATTAGTGTCAACTGGAATGTGGTATTTTTAGTGATGTGGACACTTGTCTGCTAGGACCTCGACTGAGACCAATCGATTGCATTTAATATACTGCCTGTGTTTGGGGAGAATGTATAACATCTGTATAGGAGCAACAGCTGGAAAAACAAGTATTATGGAACTGTTAATCTTTTTGTGACGTTTTAAGATGAATTTACCATGAGCTAGTGTAATATTGAATAATTTAAATGGATTATTTTGCCAAGAGATCCTTTAAAAATGTTAATTAACAATAAATCAATAAAAACTATTCAACATGAAAATCAATTACATCCCTGTTTACATTATTTAACTCCAAACATTTCTGTTTTGTGTGCTTGTAATTAGCAAGCTATAAAAGATGCCATAAATAGGTGCATAATGAGAGGAACTGTTTATAAATGATAATTGCTATTCATTCCCACTGAGCTAAAGGTTATGTGATTGCAAACTATTGTACAGAAAGAGTTAAACCTCTTACAGATAGAAAGTTTTACTCTACACAACTCTGCAGAAATCTCTCCCACAAAAGGCCCCTGATGCAAGAAAGCCCCTGTACATGAGTGTTTGATGAAAAGAGAAACATCTATCAGGCGTTCCTTAAAACCTATTTACATCCATTTAGAAATGGCTCATGGGGAAAAATCTACCCTTTGGGCAGTGGTGGAGGGAATAAGAAATGGAGTCTGGCATGAGGAATTGAGTATTGATAAAACATCATCATCTGAACAGTATCTCTACTAAGTCAAAAGGAAAGATATTAACATTGAAATGCTCTTAAAAATCTGGGTGACCATCCTGTTAACAAGGCTGAGGACAGGAAAAAGGAAACAAGGGTGGTTTCTGTCATGGTGGGTAATAAAGATGTTGCTCTACCCAATAGCTCACTCAAAGATTAGGGCCAAAGAGGGTCTGGTTTTCACAGAGGGCTAAAATAAGATTCATGTGGCAGCTGAAAGCCCAAAACACTGAGCAGCAGTCTGTATCTCCAGAAGGTAATGCTGGACTATTTCTCATGATAGGCTCCTATACAGAGCTGAAAAAACTGTTTCCCAGGGAGAAACAACCTCTCATTAACCCCTATTGCTGAAAACTGCCTTCCCAATTTTAGAGCCCGAGACCTGATCTAGACTTAACAGGTAAAAAAACCTCATGATCTGGAGACCAGAGTAACATTTGATTTTCTACTAAGGCCTTTTGCTATTCAAGGACATCACCAACATCTGACAGTTTTGGCTTTGACAGTGTCTCCTCCTCAGAAAAATAAATTTCATCCTTTCACTATAGCTGCTTTTGTGAGGGTAACAATCATCAAGAACCCTTGATGGAGCAGGTCTGAAGTACAGGCAGAACAGTGAGCATCTGGTGATAAAGTCAGCAGAGTCAAACAACCTATTTGCAAATCTAGAGAGAAACCACTTTTTCTACCTTGTCTGGGCACAGCTGATGCATATTTCCTTTCTTTTCTGGATCGTGATTTAAAAGTGAATTAATTTTGGCTGAGACACTTACATTGCACTGCTTTCCTTGACTTGCACAAAATACAATTGCTTCATGGAAAATAGGGATCAGGATGGGGAGTTTAAGTCTATTATGTGTAAGGAACAGAGCATAGGTTTGAAAATGACTGCTCAGTCTCATTGCTAAGACTGTAAAAACAAATTCTTGTCATGGCAATTATGACCTGGACACCTATTTGCCCAAGAGGGATATAATTTGCTACTAGATACCCCAAGCTTTATCAATAATGATGAACAATTGTATACTTTTGCATTTTTAAATCAATCCCTTGATGCCTCTAGTCAGCTCAGGTGGATTCTCTTAAAATCCACATGGAAGTTGATAAATAACACAATTCTCCAAGCTGCAGTGAAAATCTCGGCAGAACTTTATTGTGCTCTCAGCATTCCTGAACGTCAAAAGAAAAATCCAGGCATACTGTGGTCACTGACAGACTGATGGAAACACACTCACAGCAAAGCTACTGAAAACAGTAGTCTCTAAAGGTTTTGCAGAGTTAATAGGACACATAAAATTTCAAATAAAATGCCAGGGCTGCAATGTCCTAAGGCTCAGATATGTTAGTTCCTTCCAGTTAAGAATGTACATGACACCATGTATATATCAAGGTATACATATATATGTATGTATACACTATACAAAAATCCTCTCAAAAGTTTCCTGAAAATGCCCAAACCAACCAAGCATCAAATCTCATAAACTGTAGCCTTAATATGGGAATCAATAAATTCAGTAAAACTACAAAGTTGCAGAGTAGACAAATACCTTCCTTATTTTTCCTGTAATCTCCTTCCTAAATCTCACCAACAGATTTATGTTCCCATCATTTCACTGCAGGCCTCTATCAGCCCTCTTTGGTGGGGAACAGAAAGCTCTCTCGCCAGCTAGGCAGGAACCAGACACTGCTGTGCTGTCTGGCAGAGGACTTACCTCCACAAGTCAGGATACCTCCATGTCTGTGAAACCATCTGCCCCAAGGAGAGGCAGCTGCCCAGCACTCATCCTCACTCTCGTGTGGATTCCGTGCCAGCACCCTACCTTTTGGGCAATCACAAAATCAGAAACAGGAGAAGAAATAATGTCCCAGGTTTTGGGAAGGTTGTAAGTAACTCCCAAATAGTAGTATGCTACTAGTTAGCATTTCTTTATGAATGCCACACTGGTCCCTCAGGCTCAAAGGACAAGAGGTTGGCTTAAAATTATTTTAGTTCTTTCTCTTTTGGCTTTCACTTTTCTTTCCATATATTCTCAGGTTATCCCCTTTTTAAGGATGTAAAGTCACAATGCTTTCTTATTTTCTTTTTGCCTGTTGCTGTTACAAGTAAAAACGAAATACAGAAAGTAGAAAGAAAAATTGGCCTCAGCTTTCCCAGATTTTGTGTTTTCCAGAGTTTGCCTGTCCTTCCAGTAGAGTGGACATTTGCCAGTTCCTAGCTGTTTGCATTGAGCTCTCCCCAAACAGCTAGTGGAGCACCACTTAGAAAACTCAGAAATGCAGAACTATACAAACCACGATTATTTGCCATGTTACTCAGGGGCAGTAACCCCTTTTTACTTTTGCATTAACAGTTTTCTTTTTAATACAGAAAATGAGCAACAAGTCACTTTATAACAGTACAGTGCCATAGGGGCATGACTGGGATATGGACTGCAAAGCTCTGGCTGGTGTCTACAGAGAACCACTCTCCCAACAGCCTTACTCCCACCAAAATTATTTTAAATCCTGTAGGTACCAGAATTTGCACACACATAACACAGAATACAGTGTGGAAAAATAAAAAGAAGATGGTGACATTAGAGTATGATTTTTACTGGTTGCAGACCAAAAACAGTACTACACTGCATAAGAGGTTATCTTCAGGTTTGGTTTGGGTTTGATTTCCAAAATTTTCATTATTTTTCTTCAAAAAGGTGAGCTGCCACTTGGATTTCTTTTTTTTTTTTTTAACATATGAGGCGATCCTCCACTTAAAAACAGGTTATTTTGTCTCTAGAGGAAGAAATGTTCATTGAGGCCCCATTTCATTTTAAATGGAAGCTAAATGGAGAGAAAATCTCTAATACTGCTACAGCTCACAGACATTTCCATCTAGGTCAAGTACAACAAATATGCATTTTTTAAGTGGCAGAGGCAGCTCTCTGTCCCTGTAAAAACTGGAAGGTCTTGTGGCACCCCAAATTATAAAAACACATATAGAAAATAGGAGTACAGTTAGAAGGCCTTTAAGCCGAGAAGCCACACGCTTCCCTTTTGTTATGTGATCTTGATGAGTTTATTTCTGTGGCTTTTATTCATGTTTCAGGATGCTGAATCCTTTAAACTTGTTAGTATTTTCCTTTTTTATTGTTCTCTGCTGCCTTTCACTGTTTTATTTTATTCTTTTGCTTCCGGTGTAACTGAAGGTAATGCAGTCCTGGGCCTATTACCCTCCATCTCTTTGATCTGGCAGTGGATATCAACAAAGAAGTTGTTTGTTCTCAACACATTAAACCCTTCTGTGTAGCTTTTTACAAATTCTGTTATGCAACTTTGATACGGTCTGGAATGAGTTGTCAGGTACTGAAAGGCAGGGGAGCACAAAGACCTCTCCAAAAAGTCAAGCTATGAATGGTGTCATCTTGCTGTTTCACTTTCAAAGGTGGCTCATATGGGTTTGCTGAATAGGAGTCGTTTGACAGCAGACATCTGAATTTGTATCGCAGACTCTAAGACACCTTTATAAGAACTTTGAATATCTTAGTTGAGTCCTGAGGATCAAAGCTCCCTATGTAATAAACCTATCACAGGTTACTCAGGGAGATTTTCAGCATCAGTAACAATGGCAGCTGATTCACCTCGCACAACAAGCTGCTGATAGAATATAAGGTTGTGATCAATACTTTAACTAGTGAGATAAAAATCTATCTGAAACTCAGAAACTATATTAAGGTCTCATAATTTACTGTACAAATCATCTCCTATAATTTTAAGACGTGCATGAAACAAGTATTGCTTGAAATACATTAAGTCTTGATTTTTCAAATCAGAATACTAGAATAGTAAGTACAATTGGCAGCATGAATGAATATAATGCATAAAGCACAAAAAGCTCTTGGCTGGCTTTTGTATACGGCATTAGAAACAGAGAAACACACATTTTTTCACAGTGATCTGCATTAAATGTATTTGTTATGGGTTTGAAATACTGCAAACTATTTGTTTTGGATGAGAACGGATGCTCTGCATTTATGACATATGATACCACATTGTCATCAATTGTCATGCTTTGTTTATAGGACTGAATAATTTGTAATCATCAGATTACTATGTTTAGTCTGCACTGTGGTTTTCAGAGAATGTGTATTAAACAGATCAAATCCTTGTATCTTTTATTTATTTGTTTGTTTATGAAAGGAATGATGAGTGGCTCATTCCCCCGAGAATTAACTATTTGGTGAAGGACTTGGAGTTTCAGGTGCCGGTTGTTCTTGGAGAGGAGGACAAAGCTGCTCTTGGGCTCTGATTTTCAGTTGTGTGTCCATACTGCCATGTAGGGACATTAGATAATAACACCAGAGAAAAATGAGGATGCAGAAGGCTATGCACATAGCTTCCTTCAGCCTACTGGCTCCCTTTCTACAGTCATACTTCCAGCAGCATTTCCTATATGTTTTATCTGCATATGTTACTTTAAGTCACCTGCAGCCTGGCTAAATATTGGGGCAGGTAGAGGACAAGGAAGCCCTACCAAAATGTGGATTCTCCTGTACTATTTGCAGCAATAGGTACAAATGTGAGGAAAGAATGAAATGTTCTTGGCAAAACCCTGTCTTTTTCATGATCCCTTTTCTGCTGGAGAAACTGTGCTATGAAACAAGATACTCCAGCAAGGGCTGCAGGCAGAGACCTTTAGCTGTTCCTATACAGGGGAAGGCACAGCCCTGGCAGTCAGAACTGGCTGGTCTCTGTTGACTCTGCCATAGGAAAAATCCACTCTGAAGAGCAGTCCCCACCTAATTTAAATGTTATATACGTTTATACTATAAACATAACAGGATTTTAAATACCTGCAGATGGGAAATCAGTGAACAGCTATGGGCTGAATGCCTGTAATACTTAACCCCTGGGGACGTTATAGGCGCAGCAGCCCATCTGCGCAAATCACCTACGCAGAGTCTATGCTCAGCGTATAAGGCACAGGAGAGAATACCTCTCTCCTGTGGTAAATATATATATAAATATATATTTTTATATATATATAAAATAAATATAGCTACTGCTCGCTCACTGCTCCAGCTACCTTGTGGATGGCACTACATATAAACTCAAGATACAAGGAAAGAATGAGATTACTCATTCCTAGAAAATAATTACACAATCAAGCCATCGTCTTTGTGAAAGCCTGATATTGGTTCATTTGCTAGTCGGAATTTCCGAACCTCTAAGCTAAAGAAGAAAAAAACAGGAAGAATGAGAAAGAAGCCAAGCTTACATTTCCATCCTTATCTCTCTGTACCAATACTCTCTTGGAGGTCTCTGCTTGCATAGCAGCTGCTGAACTGCTACAGTTTACAGTCTGGCATATTAAAATAAACTAGCACTGATTTTGGCAATTTGCAGTCATGCAGTTGCTGCTGCGGCATAAACAGTTGATGGATCCCTACAGCAGAGGCAGGAGCTCTTCATCTGTGCCCACCTGTGCATCAGACCTCTCAGTCTGTACAAGCACCAACCACAGCAGAGACTGCCATGGGAACATACCCAAAGTCACCCATCACTTGTGTCTCAAGTCAGAAGTCCAGATTGAGTTCAGAGCTTGATCGATGCTACCAACATAAAAAATGCGACTTTCAAAAGTGGTATATCCTGCCTTTTATCAGATGGAAAGGATTAAATGCGGATGTCTTGATTGAAAATAGTCTGCAATAATCTACTTCTCGCATGCATGCATAATACCATGAGGGCTTGTAGAGCATGTCACAAGCACACAATCAGAAACATGTATGTAAACAGCATATGTAGTGGCATTTATAACTTTATATATGGAATATGGTTACAATTCTATATGGGCATCACTATACATATTTTAGGAAGGATAACAAAGAGTACATTTTGTAGTCTAACAGGTTGGAAGTATTTTAGGAAGGCAGAATGTAATTCCTCCAGAAAATTAGGGTATCAACTGAAAAAAAGTCCAAACAAACCATAGAAAAACTCTTAAAAACCTAAAACAGGTATGTTAAAACAAACAGGTCTGTACACAAGACCTCCGCTTTTCAACAAGAAGACTGCAGACTTTAAGCTGATTTCTCAGGTTCAGTCCTCCAAGAAGGAAGAAAGGGCATGGTGTATGCTAAAGCAGTATCCCCAGGGCTTTCACTCACAGCAAATGGGTCTGGCCATGTGGTGCCACCAAGAGGAGGTCTCTAAGGGCTCAGTAGCAACTTTTCAAACAGCAGTGTGCCACGAGTGCCCAGAAATACTTCTAGCACACTTTGGGAGGAGAAGTAGCCAAACATTTCTGTCTGCCCATCAATTATCCACATAGTCAGGTCCCAGTGTTACAAAATGTTCCCAGAATTTGTTTGCCCACAAAAAGTGAAATAGCAAAATCTATGGCATATATTAGTGGCTGACTAACAATTTCTTCAGAAATCAAAAAGATCACTACAATGGGGATCTCATGTTTCAGATGATCAGGACCACCTTGCACATGGAAAAATCAATATGAGAATCTGTAGAATTAGACGTAAGGAAATACTTTTTCCTGCATACTGCTACCAGCTTTACTGTCCGCTAGACTTCTTGCAAGGTGTGGAGGATAGTTTTAGAAAGGGGAAGGAAAACAAGATCAAACATTTCCACCCCCCATCACAATGAACACAGCAAAGCTGTATGTCATCTTGTTTTACATGCTCTCACAAACACCTAACTGAGCAACTGGTAGCCCCAGTAAGGCAAAGGAAATATTTGTGTTGTTTCATCCTTGATGTCCGATATCACTGCTGCTGAGCAGATCTACTGGAAGAGGGAATGTAAGTGAAATTACAGTTTGCACTCAGTAAGGGTCTAAACTCCAATGCTTGATACAAAAGCCATGTGTCTTCTAAGACAAACCATAAAAATAAAATTATTGCAATGGTGTATAATTTAGCAAAATATTTTGACATTTTTCCAGAGATAGTCTGTTTTCTGGTATTTGCATACCTTTGACTCTAGAATATAGGCACATATAAGCACTGAAGAAGGCAAGACTGCAAGTAATTACTTAACGATTAAGGAGTGGATGGGCTTGAAGTTTGAAACATTAGTATTCCTATTTCACCCTCGTCCTTCCAGAGGAGGAAGGAGGAGACATGAAAGTTTTCAACTCATAAAGATTCCTAATTCATGGCATTAATACCATAAATTCCTCCCCTCTGCTCTTTTGACTTACTGCTGTCTCCTGGTATGCCCAGGTCAGCCATGCTCAACTCACATTTACTTTCTGAAGTGGTAAAGGTTACACAACTCACTTTTTTTTTTTTCCATTTCTACAAGAATTGAATCCAAACTCAGCTAATTTGTATACAGCTGCAGGCAATATAAACATGGCTGGTTAGAATTCTTTATATAGTATAAGCCTTTGTACTCCATACTTCATGGAAGTTAATAAGTAGGTGTCAAACTCTGAATTAAAATTCCCAGAAGAGGACACAGCACAAAGGACAATAAAAATGATTTTTAAATAATCATAGGGATAAATAGCATCCACTTCTGACAAATGTAAGTGCTGGCATAAAATGTTATTAGGCTACAGAGATTTTCTTTTGTTCAGGAAGTATGTTTTATTCTCCAGCAGTGTCATTCATCATCCTAATGAGCCCTCAAAATGTAAATTAAATAGCAAAGACTGATTCATTCAAAAGCATCTTTGTGCTGTGCGTTAAACCATTTTTCTACTTTTATCCTTATATATTGGTTCATTCTTTCTTTGCAAAATAACCCCTCAGCCCTTGTATACTTTAATGGCCAAGTTCAAGCAAAGCATATTTTCAGTAAACACTGTTTATTCATTGGTGCTTTTGGTACAGTAATTTAAAAAACCCTTCATTTAAAAAATGTTGTGCCCCTTAAATCATATTCGATCCAGAAAATCTCAGAAACCTGTGCATGCATGTGGTTTTTGTTTTATTCAGCATTACTTAGTCCAGGGAAACCCTCAATGGAAAAGGATTAGTAGAAATTTCAAGCAGCTCTAATTTACAGAACTGAATACATTAACAACTAAGCAAACACTATATTTTTGGTAATGGCAGAAAAAAAAAAGAACCCAGGGTCATGAGCTAAATTAGTTCAGATTTCTCGTTATCTGTTGATAAGGACATTACACATTCTTACCAGGAATGTAGAAAAGAGGTTTCATACTTGACCTGAATTTATGCATGAGCACACACACAACAACAAGAGCAAAAAGGAACAGGGCTTCTCTGGAGCCAATCCAAACAAAAATGTAACAGGAATGGGAAAAAAAAGCAAAACTATGTCTGGTTTTGGCATGATTTGTCTTCAGTGATCTTCCCTTCTCTTTCCCTTTCTCTAATGCTTCTGTACGTCATCTTCAGCTTGTTTTGTGTATATGTGTTTGTGTGTGTGCAAAATGAAGATGAAAATATTAACAAAGAGAGCAAAGTTTGCCTGATGACAAGAATGTTGTTATTAAACTGCATATGGAAGATTTAAAAGCCACAATCTTCAGAATAAATTACATAAAATCTCAGCATTCAGTGACATTATGCTTTTATGAGGTCAAAATGTTGGAGAGAGACACCAGGGGTTACAATGAAACCATCCAGCTGTGAAAGAGGTAAGTACATGTACAGTGTCTTGCTGCCAGGGATCCAAAAAATGGCCCTAGACCAATACTTCTTTTATTGCAAGCCCAGAGAGAGATGAGTGATGCATTGATGTAATTGAGTTAAGAGAACCTAAAGACCGGGTTAAGTGTTACAACTTTTAGCTAGAATACCTTTGATGACAGGTGACCTTTTGAAGGGTTTCTCCTAAAAAAGTTAAAATGGTGATTTATGGAAGTTCAGTGATGGCTCCACACTGCAACTGTTAAAAGAGACCATACATGTAATTAGATTAAACTCCACTAAGAAGAAAGAGGGAAAAAAAAAATCAAGATTATGGTATGAAATATTATCACTTAAGAAAATTAAGCATTATGAACCCTAGCTGCGAGAACTTAATAAACCATCTATCATCTATCTTTGAGTGCTGATTCAGAAATCAGACTGGCATTCACAGCTGCAGTGATTGATTATAATAAATGCATACAGTACAGTAGTTTATAAATGAAGACAGTAATTTACAAATTAAGGACAGACTTTATGCCCACAGAATAAGTTGCTGAAGCTGAAAATGCATTTGAAGATACTTCAAATATACTCAACTTATAGCAAAGAGTTGCATGATGCAAAAGCTGAGTCTATGCTTTGCTTGACTAGGCTTCAAACACAGAGGAGCTACTAGATGAAAGGTCTGCCTTTGACATGCTTGTGCACATACAACACATCTAGGTACACTACCTGTATTTTGACTAACTGTCCTTTTCAGGAACACTGACGTATTTCAGTTCTGATAACTATCTCATTTTCTTACACTACAGTTGAAACATAGATCCACGGATCCTATATACTGCTGGAAACGAGAGTCTCTCAAGTCAGTTGTCCAAACCCAAAGCATAAAGGAGGAACAGAGGCTTCAGAAATCTTCCTGTTAGATCTTGGGCCACCCAAGAAGTCAGAAAAAAGAAAGTAAGCCAAGGAATAGCTTTATTCTGACTCTTTAAAGAGAAACCAGTGAGATTATGTATCTCATCATGGTGTTAAAAGAATACTATAGATTCGCTATTTAAAAGCTCATCCACAAAACCACAATTTTAACTGCATACTTAGAAATGAACAGGGCAAGGTTTTGCAGCTTTTTGTTTGTTTGTTTGTTTTTATCAGTTTGAATTTGATTTTTAAAATCTAACAGAAATAGCAACAAAGAAAAAGTGAAGCTGGGGGACTGATCTGCCCTTGAGTCTTCCTGGCTTTCCTCAGCATCCCTGAAGCCTCAATTTTTCCTGCAGTGGATGGAGAGGCTACCTGAAGGTTAGCTATCAGTGCTGCACAGAATTTGCAACCTCTGCTCTTCCTTGGCACCTGCAGCCATTTAAAACATACTCCAAAATAAATGCTGTCCTCTGGGACCCAGCTATGGTCCTGACAAACTGGACTGTTTTACTTCTTACCTTGCACTTCCAGAAGTGAAGTACGATGCAAGAAGCTGGTCGCTAAATTTGAAATGATGTTTGCTGTTGCTATTTCAAGCACCAGGAAAAACAGAGTACACAGCTATGAAACAGCCTCCAGCTCCTGGCTGCATGCCACTACAGTAAGGAAGGGCTGATGATGGCTTGGATTACCCTCAGGTGGTATTTGCCACCACCATGTCTTGGACGGCTCAGTGGCAAGGTGAAACCCTGAGGCATCACATTTTTCATCATGAGCCAGAGACCATCAGTGACAACAAAATGCTGGGGCTGAGCAGTCATCCTCTGGACAGCAGGAGGATGGCATACTGTAGTTCTATGTTTTCATCAGTTGCTCCAAATTAAGGGGGGGGAAATTAGGAATGATTTTGTCAGATTAGCCAATGCTTGTTAATGATCCACTCCCTCCAACCTCTGTCAACCCTGCTTCAGCTCCAGTTGCCTCCCCGGTACTTGGGGAGTGGACATTCAATGTCTAACAAAGGACTTCTACACAGGCACCCTGCGGAGGGGTTGGCAATCATCAAATCACTCCAGGCTTCAGCAGTACTCCAAGATCAGCAGTGACAAGCACAAACAGACCTTTTTAAGGAAATGACAGGCCGGGAGGCTGATGGCACTGGGTTGGCAAGGGGGCTATACCCTTGTAGGATTCATCTCACTGACAATGATGACAACGTTGACAACAATGATGGAAGTGAAAAAGATCAAAACACGAAGGAAGTAGCAGAATTAAGCTCATCCGTGCAAAATGTTCTCGTCTCCCCTGAGCACATGCATCCTTTTCCTCAGCTGGTTTCATTTGATACTGCTTGCTGCATGGGACCTATTTGTGAGTCTGACTCTGGCAGCATTAGCTATAGCTCCTCTGCTCACTTGAGGGTTTTCTAGATTGTACAGGCTCAAAAATTACTAATACAGAAAGAATTGGGAAGAAAAGAGGGAGTGAGAAGAAAAAATTCTTTATATAGTGCAGTTTAGTAGATTTTGCTATACTGGAAGTTACAAACCTCTGAATATCCTTGTAGAGTACAAAGGAGTTAAAAGCAAAACCCAGCAATAATGGGTAAAATGTGAATGCTGAAGAAGAAAAATACTTTTTAGAGCACTGCAGAATGCAAAAGGACATTGGATGTATCAGACTCCTTTTTCCTTAATGCTTTCGATCCTGTACTTGAAGTTTTAGAAAAGAAATGTGTGCTTACAGGATTAAAAACAGAGGTTCTGCTTCAAGTAATGTGCACATAGTTAAGTGGTAAACTGTCTGATAATATATTCCTTGAAATAATTTTAACATGTTTTCTATCTACATATGCCATTTTCATTGCATCTGCTCTGTATCTGTCAAAGATCCTTAGGTAAGTATGAACACATATATGCATACTTGTAAGATATTACAAATATGTATCTAATGGTCCTTAGTTCAGGTAAAAATATATGCTGCATCATTTGAGAAATAGTTCATGACCACATAATGAGACATCAAATTATGATTCATAAATCTAATGAGAAAGAAATTAAGATTGTCATTAAGATTGCCATTGCCAAAATTGAGTTACTACTTTACTTTGGAGAGCTTAATTTATTCTAACTGTAGAAGCAGAAGGCAAGAAGCGAGTTCTGTCCTCAAAACACTTTGCCATTAAAAAAGACACAGGGGACACCATGTGTGGAGAGGAACAAAAATGTACCAGAAAACTGAGTGGACTGGTGATGGGCTCAGATTTGCCAGCCTATTTAGAGTTTACTTTTAATGAATAAACCTCTTTAGTGATGCTGTAGGCTAGATGTATTCCTTGGAGATCCTGAATAAAGAAAGAAGGGTGATCTTGTGGGTCATTTCAGCAGAGATGCCCCATTATCTGTAGTGACACGGAGAAGGGTAGGAGACATGGTCCCCTGCTGGAGCAGAGCATTCAGCCCACCGGAGAAAAGGCTGGAGAAGAGGGTTGGAACAGAATTCTCTGTGTCTTTGAAGGGGAAAAGAAGAAATGTAAATTTGATCCAGTAGACAAGAAGTGGGATGACATAGCCAGCTGGAAGGTGGTCATTATGAAGGGGTTTTGCAAGAGCAGAATGAGAAGACCTTGTCATGAGCTGGGAGATGAGACACACCAAGAAAAGAATCCAGGAGGGCTATATGTGCTCTGTGAAGGCAAGACCATTATAAAGCATGGATGAAAGAGAAACAGTACCTGGGCTTGCTCTCAGGTGCACAGGATGAGAGGAAGGGAAGAGCCAGATCAGTGCTGCATTACCTCCAGCTGAAGTACATCGGAAACCTCATTTTTCTCTTGGCTGGCTTCCACTTAGTACCTGACAGATTGCCCAGGTTTTTGCAATATAAAGCATAGTTTTGCCACAGTCATTAGCAGACTGAGCCACTAATATCTCCACCTCTGTTGAGCTACAGGTCATTCATTGAGCAAATCCATTTTCTTCCAGACATGACAGTACATGTGGCAGAATCTGGCCCTTTTTAACATAACACTGCTAAAAGCAGAAGCATTTCTATTGTTGGCTGTGGCCCAGTCCTACAGTCATGCTCGTACGTTCATGTATTTCATTCAAGGTGATGCATGAAATCAGTGTACTTGACTCCTTTAAATACCTTGACAGAGACTTAGATAAATTATGACTTGTTCTCTCTATAAGCAAGAGCTATATTTGAATGTACACATTCACATGTATTCAATTAATATATATGCAATTAAATGCAATTGTTTATACAAATTTAACTATATGACTCTTGTACCAAATATTTCACATAAAAAACAGGCAAGAGAGTAAACAAAATGGTATCAAATAGCCTACTGCCCTGCCCGAAGACTGTGAAAAACAGTCTATATAGGAGCTTTTGAAAATAGAGGTGGTATTTTTCATAAAATTATGTGTTAGTTCAAGGGGCACTTTCTTCTTCAGCGCACACAGTCATGTCTTTGGGAATTCATGACCACTCAAAGCCTTTAATGAAAGTTGAGCACATTAGTCAGAATAACCTAATCGCTTTGTCTTTGAAGATAAACTCGGATTTTCTTGCTCATTCCCACGTACACTGAAATGTAGAGACACCAGAAGTGTCATCATCATGTAAGACACTTGCTATTAAATCTATTCTCGATACAAGGCTGACCTGAGGTATGTTTCAGAAATCCTTCTCTTTGTATGCTCTAATCCATCAGAATCCTTTCAGCTAAAACTACCGCATTTATACATCAAAACTGTATTTTTTAAGTAAAGCTGTCACTTTTAAGACATGCATCTTTTCAGGAAAATGTCAGGGATGTTATACTTTGGTGTCCTTCTGCCCAAGAGGCCAATGGAGCCTGAACAATGAAGCAAACAAGACAGCTAATCAATAGCAGTCACAACACTATTTTTTATCCTCCAACATCTTCATTTTCAACTCGGTACACATCATTACAATAGGAAAACAGGACAGTCAATCTCCATTAGGTTTAAGTACTGCATGAAAGAATTAATTTGGCTGCCTTAAGAATGATGATACAACTGCATGCCCTTAAACCTTTTAAATTTATTCAAAATTTACAGAAAATACTTGGATAGGCAGATTGTCTAGATATGAAGGCAGGGGCATATTGACTTGTTTTTTCTTGTTGGCACAGTGTATTTCTTACCATGATGATTTCTCTGAGCATTGGAATACATCCTGTAAATTTTTTTAAGGCTTTGGTATAAAGCAATTTCAGAAGTACCTGTGTAACTAATCAGATTGAAGGTTCACGATGCCAATTTCTCAGAAGTGTGTCAGTGGCACTGAGTCTCGTTGCTAGCTCTAAAAAATATCCTTTAAATTTGGGATTTTCAAAGGACCCAAGGGATTTAGTTGTCCATGAGCCATTCAAATATGAGTGATGAGGACCAAACTCCCTTTGGCTATTTTGACAAATCCATTTCAAGTAACTACCCATTTTCACGTTTAATTTGAGTTCAAAGGAGTCAAAATTATGAATCTCCCCCTCTTCCATGCTGACTGCTTTCAGCATCTGGCACTGAATACTGACCTTATGTCATTTGCACATGTATGCATATATGCATATGAATACACAGGCAAACACATACAGGCAAAATCACTGAGATGGGCTGGCATATGGCAAGAAGCTTTGCTGGCACTTCAAACACATGCGTTGGCACTTGCCACAGAGGGAACAGGGTAGAAATGAAAAGCATGCAGAGACTTCTAAGTCTCCCTCCCTGTACATCTCTTAACATCCTTATATTTCTTATGTTTAACAGAGGGTGCACACACAACAACTTGGTCCAGTTTCTGACACACTAAACTGCAGAGGGAATACTGTTCATGCAGCCAGCATCAAAAAAATTTTGTGTCCAGAGCTATTTTGAAGGAAAACTGTGTAGTCATTAATTATGATGTGGTTCTACTTGGTCAGACATGCTGATTTTAACTGAAAGTTGAGAAATCCATTTATAAATAGCCCCATGTTTCAAAATTTCAGCCACTTTCGAACCTATTAGTAAATAAGGGTGGGGTTTTTTTGTCTTAGGATAGTAAGCAATTAATACACAGTCTATAGGTGTGAACTCTGAGAAACAGACCTTAAGTTGAAGAGAAAATGGCAAGCTCCTGTCAGAAAATTTACTCCATATCTTAAATGTATGTGGTACTTTCCGGTGGTAATTTATTTTAAAATTTAAAAACCCCTTGATTTTCAGCACATTTATATCTATATATATGATATTAGAGGTATAGCACAGGCAAAGAAAACAGAACTTTTGAGTGCTTCGGAGGAGCAACACACCAGGGAAGGCCTCTGGGAGAAAGAGTATTGCAACATTTGAAGAGTAAAGCTCCATCATCTGAATGTTTTTCAGTCTACTTTCTCTCTTTTGTCCTCCGGTAAAATTTTTCTCAATATCAGATTCAGTGTGAAAATACTTGTAGGTTAGCCTCATGTATACTACCCTGTTTAAAGCTTCAGGACATTACGATGATTGTCCCGATGTTTTTGAAACTTCTGGAAAGTTACCTGCTCCCAGATCTTTCTTCTGTAAGGCTGTCCTCTTCTAACTATACAGTTTGAAAGAGGTTGGTGGCTTTGTTTTGGTTTTAATACCATACATCCCTGATTATGCAAAGAATTGAAGGTCACGATTAACCTGTGGTCTACATGAAGTTTATGCAATGACTAACTTTAAAACCATGCATGCATTTTAGTTTTCATCTGGATGGAACTTCTATTTAAAACTTCTCTGTTTTTCATACAAATTCTGAAAATGTATTTTAATTATATTCTTTAGAAGGAAAGTGATTTTCTGGTTTACATAGATGTAATGAAGCTATAGAATTCCTTTTCTCTGGAGAAAATTAATCTTTTGGCAGGTCTTAAGAAGGAGGAAATGTACAGTGAGATAATTCTCTCTGGATGATTTAATGATTATCAAGGGATGCAGATAGAAATGAAAGGAAAAAAACATATAAAATGGGATTTTTTTTGTAGTATTAGATAGGCTTGTGGAACACTTCAGCACTGGGAAACAGGAAAGAGTAAAAAGCTCTCGGAGAGAATTTTATTTGCAGAAGACCTATGCTTTACCAAAGACTCATTGTGGTACCTACCAACTGATGGTTAGGGCTTGTGCTGGCTTTTCATACCTTTTGGTCTACATCCTAAATATGTACAAGGCCACCAAGCCTTTTTTTTTTCTCTTAATATGATTGTTGGAAACAAGTACACTTCCCTCAAGGAATCATAAACACATATCATTAGTTCTGGCTGATGGCAGATTGTGTTTCTGTATGAGCAATGCCAACAGAAGCCAGAACAAACCCGTTTGTTATAAGGATTAAACAAAGTGGCACCTGAAGGCACGGCAACCAGGTAAGAGCACTTGCTATCTGTTATTTTTCTGGTGAAGTCTGGTGAAGAGTGTTCAAGATTTAGATCTAGCTGTGGCTTAAATAACATTAAGGTAGTTCAGAAGTGAGCACATTTATCCTAGGCAGAAAAGAAATCGGCAAGAAATAATAACTTTTCAAACTTCAAACTATGGCTTGTTTTTTGCTAGTTTCTACAAATTTTTTTCAGGTCTCAAATATTCTGCTGCTGGAAAGGTCACTTTTCTTTCAAGGTAACTTCCTTAAGGAGCTTCATTGTTTTATATAAACATGCAGAAGGCAGGCATCCCTTGTATATACATTTCAAATATACATTTCATTTTTTATAGAATCATAGAATGGTTTTGGTTGGAAGCGAGCTTAAAGCTCATCTAGTTTCAACGCCCCCTGCCATTGGTAGAGCCACCTTCCACTACACCAGGTTGCTCAAAGCCCCATCCAACATAGTCTTGCATATATCCAGTGTTGGGGCATCTGCAACTCAGGTGAGTAATGTGTGGTGTTCAGTAAGTGGTCAGGATAAAAAACAGTAGGAAAGCTGATTTATACTTTGAGTTTTCCACTTATCCCTTTCATTCTACCTATCCTCTTCATGCTCATCCATCTGTTCAGAAAGGATAGCAGAGTCACATGAACACTTCCAAGCCACGTAGTGTCTGTTAGTCCGTCTTTACCAAATCCTGGGACAACTACTCAAGAGCTTAGAGCACATGAGCACAGTATGGTCAGGCTGGAATAGGCCCCTGAGGGCCCCTCCTGTGCCCCTATGTCCACTTGGAATCAACTGGCCAGCTGAATCTAGGCTTTCCAGACCATCTCTGTCGCAAACACTAGACTGTTTTAGGACTACATATGTTCCAAATTTTTATACAGTAGTGTCCTCTTAGTTTAGCACAACTGAGTAAATAAGTTGTTCTCTGCTATAATCTGTCCGAACACTACTTCAGTGAGATTCCTCTAAACTGGAAACTCCATGTTGCCCTCAGCAACTCACTTGAATATTACCTTTCTCACCCAATTTTTATATGTTCAAAGCTTCCACAGATAAGAGAAAGAAAATTTGTGCAATAATTCCTGCAATAATATGTGCAATAATTCCTGTTAATGCTTGCAGGAATTAGATCTGTTTACTGGATAAACTACATAACCTGTTGAGTACTTTTTCATTTTCTTTCAGGTCACTCATCTCTTCCATCCTTGTATCAAAATAATTGGTAGCAACACAAGATTCAGAAACATCTTAGCTGTTGCGCCAAGTGGATGTCAACAATAGAGGTATAAAAAAAATTACATTATGCTATTTCAAATGCAGAGATAGTAAGAAAGAGAGCACACAGTGTCGTGCTATGTATCATTTAAAAAGAGACACTCTCTTCTGCCAAGATTCTTGTCAATGACAGTGTTAGATGTGTGGGTTTTCCCTTTTTACTTTTTACAGGGTTTAAACTCAAGGCTTTTTGGCCTTGCTTTTGGGGATTTTTTTGAAACAAAGGTCACTTACTTAGCTTCAGATAAATAAAAATTCAAGCATCCTCAGAAAAATCAATGGAGGTACTAAAAATCTAAGTTGATAATAAATTTTTGTTCCCCCTTCACATAGCTCAGGAATGTCAGTATTTACTGGAACCACTGTAATATCAGATATTTCAGAAGAGTATTGATTTTGCCACTGAAGTGTGACTAAAGGGATAAATAAACTGCTCTTGGGGTCAATCGATCCATTTATCTTTGCTGTTATTTTATAAAAAGTCAAAGCAGCATAAACTTTGATAAATAAATGTTATCATGAAAGAAATACTATCGATATGAAGATTTTGAGAACAATGTGAAAATACCTAGTGTGCCAGCATTGAGCTGCAAAAGCAGGATTATATTTATGCTGCTTTGAGTACTAACAATAAGGACAAAATATGTCTTTTCACCCTTGACTCACAATGCAGAGTTTACAATTCTGAATGTGGCTCAGCGAATTAGGATAAGCGTTACCATATGTAAAGTAGAATATTCCACAAGATAGGAAATACATGATGGGAAAAGTGAGAAAAGTCTTTATTTTTGTATTTGCAATGAATCTGAATCACAGTTGTAATGGTGCATTATGCTGTTTAAAAAACAAAACATTTGGTAACAGCTGATGTATTCAAGTTGATGAGATAAGTAATGAGAATGCTCTGAAGTGACTTTATGAAGCTTTAATTGTGAGCAGGAAAATAGCTACTTCAAGAAGTCACAATGATATAAAGATTACAGTGCAAAAGTCATGCAGAGCCTGTCACGATGTGATTATGATGTGAATTTAAGGTGGTAGGAGACTATTAAGACAAATATGAGGTTTGTGTAAGACGTAAGAAAGTGCTGTCACTGTGAGAAACTATGAGTCTACTTTGTGAAGCCATATATGTAAATCAGCAGAAAAAACGCAATGGCATCAGGATAAAATGACAGAGAAGGTGTGTAACCCCTTTTTATATGATACATAGCTAATAAGTAGGTATTAGCCATCTGAATTAAAGTCTATGGACACTAGACACCTCAGCTCATGGCTAGTCTTTCTCTGTTCTGCTCACAGTCAATGGAAAGAAGCAGACTCTCTCTGAAAGCAGTTCCTCTTCCAAGGTCTGTGCCTAAGAAAGACCAGAAGTATCACCTTTGGAGGTACCTGTTTTGGCCACTTGACTATAATAGGAGTCTAGGCTAGACTTGGACATGCAAATTTTAAACATTGCAAGTGAAGGTAAATGAACCCTATGCAACATATCAGTAATAAGAAAGACATCCTAAATTTACCAAAGTAAGAGATTAGTAGTTAATTGTTCAAAAAGCAAAGCTGCCCTTCTTGTAGTCATCAAATTAAAAACAAAACAAAACCCAAAAAACCAAAAACCCCAGGGCCATACAGATGGTTTTAAACTTTAAGCAGTTTGAACTGTTTGCATGAGTTTGAAAGAAAACATCAACGAGATTGGAATGAATCTCCTCTTGTCTTTTTTTCTTAAAATCTCAGTTAATGACACTTCAGCAGGCACCTAAGAAACACAGAGGAGAACTGCTGAAGAGACTAACAACACCCTTTTACCAGTGGAAAAGCACAGGGATGCTCAGAACAATCAAGGTCTTGATTTCACCTTAGGTAGCATACTAAAACTTGCAAGGCAGAGAGCTGCTGTCCTTGAAGAGCAAGCATTCTGAGAAGAGCTCCTTATCTAAGGTACTGCAGCTATAGGGGAGAGACTGGGAGATAGGGAGAGGGAGAAACAAGGAGAGGTAACTTTATGAAAACTTGACCAGGAACAGCCACAGAAGTCTACAGTGAGAGGCAGGGGTGCTTTCTTATGAAAGAAAGAGATGAAACACAGAGGCTTTTGAAAGTTTGCAGGACTACAAAAGCACAGCTAGCTAAATAAAAGCTGCTGATGGGAATAAAGGATTGTGTTAGGTGGTTAATGGAAAGAAACTGAAGGGCCTGAAGAAAAGGAGACCTAACAAAAGCTGACAGAACTTAATAATCAAGCAGATTTCCTTTTGGTTTAGCATGTAAACTCCTATTGAAAGAAATACACTGGCACAGTTCAGGATTGTGCTTCTAATTCTCCATGAAACAAACCCAATGATTTGACATCTCAACTGATATCTGAGAAGTACCACTGTACCTTGGTCTTGCAAGATAGTCCCTATGGCTTTCCTGGGTCCTTCCAGCCCTGCTATCTGAGGTCTAAGTAAGGTAGCACTTATGTATCCTATCGTCTTATGTAGCCATGCCACAGACAGGTCAGAGCAATAAGAGCTGAGATCCAAGTTTCTTCTGATGGCATCAGGGTTATGTGCACCCACCCGGCTCTTTAGATGACCATTTAGAGCCACAGGACATACACCATTTGCCTCAGAGACCTAAGAGGAGAAGATCCTGGGAGGTCTTCACCAGGGAATTCTGTATTTTAATTCTGGCTTTGAAAAGTGAGGCTAAAAACCCTAAGTTACTGTGTAGGCTTTAACAGTGACAGAGCCTTAATGAAAGCAGCTACTGCTTTTGGCTATCAAGTGACAAATTTGACCTGCATGCAGGCGACCTCCCCTCATGGAGCAGAGATGACTACCAGACGACCATCAGGTGCAGTCTTCCTGCAGTGACACACACTGTCTCCTGCATGTGAACTCAATCAGGGAATTCAGAAGGGGAAGATGATACTCTACTTTCCAATAATGAGGATCAGCCAGGGTACACTCACCGGGACCTTTCTTGGTGAAACATTCTCCAAGAAAACTGTTCACGCATATGAATCTGGCCATGTATGTAACTTCAGCTTGCTGAATCAACCAGGGCTGGGTGCTAAAGAAAACCAACTACAGCCAGTCCTTACGTATTCATCTTCTTTACAGACTAACAAAGAGCAACTTAACATCAGTCAGAAACACCTACCAGTACTTTATTTCATTTACAGTCAGAAGAAAGAAAAGGAGACAGAAATATCGTGCACAGCATATGTGTGTTTTACTGTCTGTCCTGCCAACAACAGCTGCCAAGTAGTGATCTATTTGCTTCAGCAAACCAATAATTTTCCAACAGTAACTGGAAACAAACAGTAGAGTTGTAACATTTCCATGTTACAGTAACAATATTCTTGTATGATACAAACATTTTTTAGGTATCAGGGTATATACTCAGTATAAATGTATTTCTGGTATAAATTAATTTATTTCCCCAAATTTTATGCTTCCCATTGGTTCATATATGATGCACTGCATGCTTCCTATGGCCTGGGATACTGTTTTGGTTCACAAACTGGACAGCAAAACAACTCTTCCCTTTCTGTAATGCTGTTCTGTGAAGATGATACATATGTTTGGGAAAGACAGCAAATCAGCCACACCTCTGAAAGGAAAAATCAGTCCCACAGCCGCTATATGAGATACGACTTCACTGCTGTGCTTTGATATAAACCTGGCTTAACACCAACAGATTGTCAAACGCTTGTTGTTGCAAAGCTTTGAAGAAGCAGCCTGTTTCTGAGCAAAAACATAAAGGACAGGGAAGGCAACTGACTCAAAAAAAGGACAGAAATTCTTTTACTGGGGGAGAAAAGAGCCACTGCTGGGCAGAGCTCTGGTGATGTGACCTGGGATGGAGGCAGGATGGCAGGGTGGGAAAAGGGTGCAGGCAGGCTCCGGGGAGATCACCCACTCCCAGCAGTGAGAGGTAAACCTCAATGAGAGGCAAGCTGACTCCCAGGGAAGAAGGAGCAGGGGCAATGAAGCTGCCTTGCCTAGGTTGTTTTGACATATGCTACACCCATCAGTTATTTTTAAATCATGTCGTTTGACAAATCTGCTGAATTCATTCACAATTTCTGATTTGCAAGCTGTGTTTCTCAGTTACTTCTAGGAATCTATGCAAACGGTAACATGATGCTTTCTGGTTTGCTCTATATTTTAAAATCTCTACAGGTTGTGACTCCTCTTACTTATCTGTTCTATCTGCTGGCAACTGTGTTAAAGACTGCAATAAACAAACTAAATAATTAACTCATCCACTTTCTTACACTTTAAGCAATGTATTATTTAAGAGTCCAGGCATTAAAGTCTCAGTCCTGAAAATATGCCCCTGGGATCAGTTGCTTTGAAGTCATCTGCAAAGTTAGGCAGGTCTACAAATGCTTGAAGGATCAGATCCTATAAAATATTATCTTTAGTGTAATGGTGAGCAATAATCACAATTAATCTGTTTGGCACTCTATCATATGTTAAAATATAGCACCTATTCAACTGCCATCAGAAAAGTAATCGTATTTCAATGTTTGTATTCTTCTCATTTGATAAATAAGTTTTGCTTTATACATTTGCTTTATGCAGCGAAAGAATATTAAAGCAGGCCTGGTTAACATCACATTTGGAAGCGTAAGGGAATTGTTCTTTGGGAGATTTCGCTCCTGCCAGTATTAAAGTATTATGAAAAGCAAAATGAATATATGGTTAAGCCAATTTAAATGCACTTCTAATAAACAAATGAACCCACTTAGCTGCATCAGTTAAAAACCCCAAATCCTTAAATCTTCCCTTTTAGCATTGTCCGGCTGTGTTAACATCATGAACACCATCTACATTATTGGCCCGATTTCTTATATCCCAAATAGTAGAAAATCAATTAATTGGAAAGCCTGCTGAATCATACGTATTGTTTGACCAAATAATAAAAAGTAGGTCATCAAGGATCTGGCCCTGGTTACCAGCAGAACAGCACAAGGCAGAATTTTGCTCTTGTATAAATAGACTGCAAAACCCATGGCAAGTGTCCGAGCTATTTAGCAAGTATGAAATCTGTCCTTAGATCCACTCAAGTGGCCACCCGGAGGAATAGTTTATTTTGGCTCTTTCTTTCTTTGATATAGCTGGTGCTGGTTTTCCTCTAGTTAGCAGCAATGTAAAAGGCTGCTTAACTTTTTCATAATACCTCCAGAAACTCAAGAGCTGTTCATTGCTCCTGGCCATTCAGATAAACTCTCCCCTTCCTCTCCAAAGAACCACAGTATCAGCACAAATTCCAGATAAAACTTAACTGTTACTGATTCAGTTTCCTGGAAAAAACAGCACATTAAGGAAGCAGCAGATGTTACTCTGCTGAATGACAACTTGTTAAGACGTGAATATTCAGAGCACTGTTTCCTCTTGGTCCCAAGCTGATTCTAGGAATCTGCTAAAGGGTCTTTAAACAGCAATGAAATTCAGTGCCATGACTTCAAGGATTACTGTGCTTTGCACATGAACATTTGGGCAACAGACGCACTACAGACTCTGGCTGAACGAACCACAGTTAAATAGTTCAAGAGTAAGAGAAAAAACAAAACAGCTCCATCCTCAAACCCAAAACAGTCCAACAGAAGCCCAGCATGTAAAAGTTATTCTGAAATGCATGCTTCTTATGGAGCCAAGGTGTATATGAGAAATACAGCAGGAAATTAATCATCAAAAACCTGTTTTGTTCAGTAAGGGTTGCAGTCCCTTATACCCGTGATTCATCCCTCCCTCTTTGCTAAAGGGGAATTAACTTCCTCCTGTAGAATGTCACTCACAGGTGGTAAAGACTCACTTACATTGAAGCATCCATGCTCACATCATCTTGATTCACATGAGAGTCACCAGAGAGAAACGTGCACTGAGAAAGTATCACTCATCTGGCCTGTTTCAGCTGCCCAAGTGAACTGAGACCGATGAGTCCTCGTTACTCTTCTGTGACAGTGAGGATAGTCTAGAAAATTCGCTCAAATGCTGACACTGAAAATATACATCTGATCAGATGGATCCCATCTTTACAAACCACGGTGGAAAAAGGGGAATAAGTTGGTTCTTTGCATGGAAGGATTTGGGCAGTAACTTCAAAACTTTAAGAAAATCAATCCCCAGCACCATGTGGGACAAGCTGGCTTACGGACTTACTGGCCGCTGGTATTCCAAGCCTCACCAAATATGTATGATATTGCACAGCACTTGCATATTAAATAAGTATTTTGAATAACTGTAGTTAATAAAATCAGATATAAGTACACAAAACTATTAAAATACCTGTTTTAAGAGTATTTCTTAAGACTTTGATGGAAAAGGGAAGTTTACTGGGATTATTAGTGAATTAGCTATGCATGCAGAGAGAAGAGGATACAGAAGCCCAAGCAGAAGTTTGATTTGGCCAACAAATGAAAAACATCACTATGTAAAACAGGGGTCAAAAGGTCTCCTGAGTATCACAGTCTGTTTATCTGTCTTTCCTTGAGAGTGTGTGCCCAAACTGCTTGCACGCTGCAAGCTGTCCCACTCATCAGCCATGCAGGTTCCTGACATGGAATCAGGTATTTCAGGTCCCACCCTGCCTCTTCTCTAGTTGAGGCTCCTCTATGTATTCTGCTCTGTTTAGAAGTTGGGCAGAGAAGACAGAAAATTAACTTTATTGATGAATCTAAGTATCCCAAATCATTTACATCAGTTGAGTGGATGCCACTGAAATTACAGCATTTTGCTCAGGCACTTAAGTTGTTCAAAGCACACCCAGTTCTCCTCTCCATGAACAGCAAGAGTGACAGTTCATGAACTACTCATTAACCAGGTCAGCTGAACACCCTTTCCAACTGTGTGCAAGTCAATTTGAGTTAACTGGATAATAATCATACCTTAACCATGTTTGCTGGCCTCAGATTTGGTCTGGTATTCGCTTACAAACATCACAAATAACAAATGACGGAGTTTGGAGATACTGAAGTCCTAAATAATACCTAGTAACCTAAGATAGCACTGTAAGTCTGAGATGTTTTGGCTTACTGTGTATTGCAAATAATATTCAGAAAATTTCAAAATTAATGCCAACTGATCAACATCACTAAAATAGTGATGTTATTAATAGAAGTCATACACAAAGACAGTGGATAAGAAGAGCAAAAATTATTTCATTTCACCATCATCAATCTTATATGCAATTAATTTTTTGCTGTCTTCAGTTGGTCTTTTCCCTACTTTTTTAACAATTTGACAGATTGACCTAATTAACCTGGATTGACTTGCAGGTTTCTTTCTTATTCTGTCTGACATATTCTTTTGCCTTCACCTCTCTAAAATCTCTGGTCTCTTTCATTGCCTTCTCCTTTTCTCTTCCCTGCTCTCTTTTGGCTTTCTTATTTCATCTTTCAAATTCCCCCAAAACAGGCTTTGAGGTAGGTCTAACCTTTACTTACTATAAAAATTGCTGAATCAGAAGTTGTCAGGAAATTTTGATTTAGCTTTTCTATGGAACAAGCAGGACTACATACGGACACTTTAGAGGAAATGCCAAAACGATGGTATTTATGCCTCTAGAAGCCATGATTCCCTAATTCAGATAATATTTTTATAATACAGTTTGTCTTCATCAATGACAGTTATATAGTTTTGAATAATAATAGATATTTTTTAAAGACTACACTAATCTCTTATCTTCCTATTTGTTATTTTCTTGTCCTGCCTGTTACTGTAATATAATAGTCATGCATTATGGACATAAAAGGCTCTATTCCATCATGAGATGTGCACTTCAGATAGATTGTCCCCACCAACTATTGCCAAACAAATTAAACAGCACAAACATGTCCACAGCCATAAATCTCCTATGCCTCCCCTTCAAACGCTTCTAAAAATATGACTTTCCTTCTGAAACCACATGGGATCAGTGGACTTGAGTAGCATATTGCCCCGTGGTGCTTGCAGAAGCAGACCTCACCCAGACTGAGGAGGGCTGAGAGCCTGGGGTCAATGCTCTAGGATTTCATCATGGGCCAGATTTGAAACAGATGCCAGTTGCTATCTTTTCTTCATATACCACCTATGCCTGAGTAAATATCGTGTGGTGCCCTGAGTCACATTTTATTTCCAAGGGACCTCAAACAGGACACCTGTACAGGGTCCACTTGGGCTCAGACAGTCAAGAGTGATCCAAGCAAATGGAACAGACATATATGTTAATGGGATTTGTGATTTGGCAACTGGAATTCAGAGGCTTAGGGCAGGCCTCCTATATCACAGGCATTTGCTCATTCCCTGTCAATGCAATTTTCAATTTGGACATCTGGGTCTTCCTGGAGTCCATCATGTAACGTACAATGAGACCCAGAAGTGAATCAGCAGCTGGTGAGTAGGACAGAGTAGGACACCTGCTCCTCTTAGTGAAGAGTAAGTCCTCACCTGCCAGCTGCACAAGCCAGCCTGCTAAGAGCCCCAGGCAGGGCCATATCATCTCTGGTGCAAGCACCTTCTCCACTGCCTAACCTGCACTCTGTAACCTGTGCCCTGCCTACATCTCCCTGAATATGCTCCTTTCTACCTGATTGAAATACCTGAATAATCATGGGCACTTTGTAGCTATTCCAGTCCTTCTTGTTTCTCTCCTGTATCGTGGGTAATTAATTTCATATTACAAACCAGCCAATTCTGGAAGATCTGTTGAGGTTCAGCCTCCTTCATGTGTCCTTGATAAAGATGATTTTATAGCCCTTATGTCAGATGTTTTGGGCTCTAATTGTGCTTTCATTTTCCTCAGGTAAATGAATTTACGACAGTTTGGGTTGGCTGGTTTTTTCCCCCCAGTAAAGTAACAAGTACCAAGTGCCTGGATTTTATTTTCTTTCTTATAGTTGTTGGACTATATTAGATACAGACAGACTCATTACTGTGAAGTGCACAAACCAGAAAAAATATTTCTAAGTTTAAATCCAATTATATGATGATTTTCTGAGCATACCATTAAGCTTATTAGCAGTAGGATGAAAAAACATATAAATGCATAACTTAACAAAGTGTAATAGACCAAAACAAAGTGCAATAACCGGACAAATTAGAATATACAAATACAGCTGATACAACTAAATGATCCAAGAAGGTCCCCATATTAAAAACAGAGAGAACCCAAACTGTCAACAACCCAAAAAGAGCAGTCTGTCACTTAGACCCAGCCCATGCAGCCATAAGCACATCAGTCTCTCCACTACTTGGAAGCCTGGGGTCTTCAGGGGGATCTTTTTGCATCTAAAAGTTCCCAGTGCCTGCACACACAGCATCTTTTTCACCACTGGATGTGCCAAGACAATAAAAATGGGGCTGCTGTGCTCCTCCCTTCCTCCCATCACCATCACCATCACAAGCATTTCCATGCCTCTTGCCTTGGGGAAAAGAGATGTACCCCAGTTAGAAAAAATGCTGGCTTGGTCTATAATGGGATTTAGGTATCACCCACTACGAGCACCACTATTGCATTGAAGTGGCTCAGGCCCTGGAGGACCTGCAATGGGCTTCTGAGCCTGCTATTCCCCACCTACCAGTCTCACTTTAAGGAGCCTTCTCTTAACAAACCCTCAGGGCTGATACCACATAACCTACAACCTTCAGAAGCATGGGTGCTTCCTTTGAGCCAGTGCTTCCATGGTGAGGATGTTCTGCTAAGGTTAGGGAATATGATGACTGTAGTCCAAAGAGCCACTCTTAAAGAGAAAAAAACACGGTGGGGACAGATTCAGAGTCATCTGCCCTCAGGGAAGGAGTGGTAGCTGGCAGATGTTGCAAGCATCTAGCAGACAGTAACACAGACTTGAAAATCTGCCAGACCAAGGAGAGACTGGAAAATGCACTTTCCCTTTTCCAGGTGAGCACTCTCAGCATTGGGCTGCTGCTGGAGAGGGAGTGACCAAAGGAGAAAGATGGTAACAGGGAGCATATTGAGCATTTTTGCCTTGGAGAAGGAGCTCACCAGGGTCTGTAGTAGCTCAAGCAAGTGAATTTGTGGTAGGTTCACCTACCTAGAGTTGGCAGCACAAGCCTTGGGGAGGAGAACAGCCCAAAAATGCAGCCATTTGTAGGATTTCCAGCTGGTTAGTGTTGGTAGAGCTTCTGGATCCCACTTTCAGAAATATGGGCCTCTCTAAGCATTGTGCTAGCTGGATGTAATAAATTGCTCCTAATTTGAAAAGCCATGCTGCAAAGTAACAATTATTAGAAATGTAAAGCATAACATATAAAAAGTGCTGTGTTCTCCTTATTATAGTGGAGTAAACTTTGATTAGTGGAACTGATTAGTCCATAAAATTTAACTTGCTGTTTATTAATTTAACAACCTAACAACCTGGTGTTATTAAATACTCAGGGTGGGAACCACTGTGACCTGTGGAAAAGTATTTGCCTGCAAAACTGCAGATCAATAGTTCTACATTTAGCTAAAGTTTTATATATTATGCCAAATACAGTTCATAAATATCACCTCATAATTTGGATTAGCACAAATTATTAGCAAGAAGTCACACCCCTGGCTTGCCACACCAAAATACATTATTAGTTGTTTCAGCAGGTCTTCTGATTTATAGTTATGCTTAATGATCCTGTAAAAAACACATTAAATAACTTTTTTATTCTAATAATTTAGAGTCTTTCTTTTTTTTCAGGTGCCATCCAATGAGCAGAAATTTATAATAGGCTGAAGTTTTAAACTGTTAGAAACTAAGCTGGATATAGGAATATACAGCAATCAAAATCCATCAAGAAACTGATGTTCTAGGTATATAAGATCACAAAGTGAATCTAAAAATGTGATAGATTGAAAATACAAATTTGATTGATCTCTAAAAAATTAAAGGTCATTTCTATAAACGCTTTTTAATGTTTATTGTTTGAAACAGTACTTTCTGAAAAAATGCTCATATTTTACTATGCATTCAAGTGTCCTATGCTAACTGCTTTCCTTAATTATACTGAGGTTACAGACATTTTCAGACTCTTATTCAGACATAGTATTCAGGGCAGTAGCATTTGCAAGTTATATATTGGAGATAGATCTGAACTTCAGACTCCACATAGCATAGTGAACACACCTTAACAATTTTAATTGGCTGCGATATCACCAAGAAGTCAGCAGTGAAATCTGTATCCCAAAGTTTATGGCTGTCATTTTATAGATTTTGATTTAGGGTTAGTGCTCGCGGAACAATTAATGATCAAACTGTGGTATTTAAACTACTGGTCTCAAACGCAGACGCTCTTCCTGAGCAATCAAAGACCGTGACAAAACTAAGCAGAAGGACACAGTCTGCCCCTCCATGCAGACATTGTCTTCTCCCTACAGCCAGAGGCTGTAATCCTCCTGGTGTTTGCACTGGATGTGTGCAAACATAGATCTCTCCTGTCCTCCATCTGCCTGTGGTGGGAAGGATCAGACGCATCGCAGCCCAAGCCAGGTGTTAGACAGGGGGGAGAGAGCGGAGCTAACTATGGAAACCTTCAAAAGGTTATGTTCATGATGACAAATGTTGTGCAAAGGGTCATAAATGCACTTTCATGGAAACCCAGAGATAGAAGGGATGTTAGCCAGAGCTTCTTGGGATGGCACATTCCCCATCATTTAACACCCATAATGGAACACCGTCATCGTATTTCTCATGACACTGTTACTTCTTCTTAATGGGGATTAACAGCCTTTCAAGTTATTTCCTGCCTAGATTTCTCATGAATTAACATCCCCACATCAGATACTATATTAGCCAACAATAAGAATAAATGACAGACTGCACAGTTTCTTGCCTGACAAGGGCGCTGCATTATCTCGCCACACAAAGAGTACAAAGAAATTTCTGGGGTTTATTTATTGTTTTGGCTATTACATAAAAATATTACAGAAATAAAAACTCTGAAGAACTAGTATGGTGTGATATTGCTCCAGTCATAATGTGCTAGTACACAATCAATTCTTATAAAAGCTTTTCTCTTTCAGAGTAGTTTAGTTGTCCAAAGGGAATAAATAATTTACAGCTTGTTCAATCCAGTACTTCTCTCCTATTATTTTAAAAAAATTATTCTACTTTGTGTTTACCACATAAAGCCTTCTCTGTTTATATTTTGACCATTTTAAATCTGTTTCCTCTTTAGGCACACAGAGGACACTCTTGATCAAGTGAGCTCACCAACATGATGCCGGCAGCTTGAGAAGAGTTCTGGTGTACATTTTATTTTCCTTATTTCTGGAGCCAGTATGGGCTACCTGGATTTACCTTGATGTAAATTTTTATGATTTCCACATTTTCAAATAAAAAAAATTACATAGCTTATAGACACAGACATGTATTCTTAATATACCTAAATACAAGTTGGTGATGTCAAACTGGTTCACAGTTAGCTAGAAACTACCTTGCAGTTGACATGGTTGTCGGGAAATTCTGCAGAGAAAGCATGGAGTAGCTTGCCAACAGTAAAGGTGACCATGTATAAAAGAGGACTGCATGGTGTGGGCCAGCAGAGATCCCTGTGTGGCACTTCATTGACACTGTCCTTGGTCTACCCACTTGCAGTTGCATGGAGGAGCTTCCTCATCCCCTGGACAGAGCATCCCCAAACCCGAGGTTTCTTGGAGAGGAACAATCTTAAATATTCAAGTATCTCCATTTTTAGAGGATGAGATTATGCTCTAGGCATTTAGTTGATGCTTCCATCTAGCAGATTTTGCTCACATTTTCACAAAGTACTCTTAGTACTTCTCCTAAGAAAAAAATAGTGTTTCAGTTGGAGATAGGTCTTAATTTATCATGAAGAAAGAAAAAAATCACAATTTGTACATGTTTTCTACACTATCTTCTCAAATGTTCACATCTTTAAAGTATCTGAGGAATAATTTTAAAAAGATGAGAATGAAAATGAATGCATGAGATAGCACAGCACATGCCTGTATTAGTGGTATCTTCAGCTGAGGTACCCACAATTTAATTTTTACTTTTAAATTGTCTTTTTCAAACCAGCCAACTGATGGGGGACAAGTCAGTATTTGCTAGCAAAATAAACAATGCTTAGAGGATCAGATTTCCAATTCAGCTTTTCATTTTCCTCTCCTCCCCAAACAGAGATGTAACAGTGAATCTAAAAACTCCTGAGATGAACTGCATGACCCATACAGCCTTCCCCTGAAAGTTTTTATTGACAATGTCAAAGTCACTCATTTACTCTCTTTGGTATCACACAGAAATTCTGACTGAATTCAAATCTCAGATGTCACGGTGTTTTAAAATAGCATGGTTATTTGATTAAAAAAGGGATCCATGCTAGTGCATCACTTTGAAATAAATGGGCAGAAGACATTTCAAACTCTCTTCTAAATATGTTATCCATATTGGTACTTGTTATGAGTGTGACTCCTTCCTAATTTCTGCTCCAGTGATCACTGGTGACTCTCATGGTCATGGTAAGTGGTCTCTGGGTACCTATGCAGTATTTTCACTGATGTATTTTTCAACTAAAAGTATGACGAATACACAGTGACCTGTGAACAATTTTGAGTGCTGACATTCATCTGTTGACCCTTAAAACTTTGAAATAACCACAGTGAAGTATTTAAAGACAGGAATGAAAGATAATCTCCCTCTAAAACACTAATGTCTAGCAAGTATTAAGAAATAACGTGTGGCCATCCTAAAATACAGTGTCATCACTCCAACTCCAGATTAAATGTAGCAAAACCCTACTGCTAGTACTGAAATGAATGCAATACTGGATTTAGTTAATGATTTTTCCATTACATTGCAAAATCCTGGCATCAGTGGCTGAAATTTCTGATCAATTTTGTGGTCTGCCTATGAGACCACAGGTCCAGGTCACACTGCTGGACAGAACCTTTGAACTATTGCTTGGTTTGGATGGGGGTTGGTGAAAAGTAATAGAATGGAGGTGTAATATATTTCATTGCCTTAAGAAGCACATTTTTGCTCTTTAAGAATAAAAACTTGGGCTTGCTTTCTGTACTTTATTGACAGGAATGTCATGATTGGATCATACTGCACTAGGTCTTATGGCTATTCATGTGACTTCTGCATGGAAATCCAGAAATTGTTCTGCAAAGTCCTGGAGAGCCTGGTCACATTCTTGAGACAAGAGATTGAAAATTTCAGGGTAGAAATATTTGACCGCGCTGAAAAATTCAATGTTGGCCTTCACATAATTTTTATAAACTCACTAAATTGTTTCAGGTGGAAAAAAAATCAGGTCTACATTTACAAGACAGTTGATAGCAATCTGTTTACCATTAGCCCCATTTTTAGCACTTGGTATGTATGAGAACCAGGTTCAAATCCACCCACTAACTTGACTGATTGCAAGCAGGGATTTGAGCCCAGGTCATCACTAGTGAATCTAAAAACTAGTGGAGTCACCCAAGGATCAGTGCTGGGTCCAGTCCTGTTCAATGTCTTCATCAACCACCTTGATGATGGGACAGAGTGTCTTCTCAGCAAGTTTGCTGATG
>VYZX01026603.1:288202-298679 GCA_013401335.1 Brachypteracias leptosomus
CCTGGAGAGGTTGTGGAGTCTTCTTCTCTGGAAACTTTCAAGACCCATCTGGATGCGTTCCTGTGTGACCTGTCCTAGATTCTATGGTTCTGTTCTGGCAGGGGGGTTGGACTCAATGATCTCCAGAGGTCCCTTCCAACCCCTAACATTCTGTGATTCTGTGATCACCTTTTTTCTCCCTGGTTCACTGCGTGTTTAAACAGGGTGCAAAATCTGAATATCTCCCACAGAAATAACTGGGTGAGCCTGGGCCTCCTCTGCATGTTGCATGTCGAGTAAATGCTCATTGGGAAGACAAGAAAGCTACATTTAGATCCATCCTGGTCCAAGCAACAGCATGGCTGAACTTCCACTCAGCAATGTGGAGATGGGACATCTGCAATTTCTCCTGTTAAAACTGTTCCACTTTTTTCACTGAATACTTTAATATTCACCAAGAGAGGGAGCAAGTAAATAACTCCCTTCCTTGATGAGGAATTTGTTCAGGACATGGGATGCCTGGGCTCTGTTCTCTGTGACAGGGACCAGTTTGCAAAGAATAGAGTAGCATCAAAAAGAAAGGGTGCAAAACCCTTCTCGGTCCTCTGGAGTATCCTACAGGTTTGCAGTCAGAACAGTCTTTTGAAGGCTTTTTGATAAAGTATGTGCCATTTCTCGCTCATCCCATCCCATTAGTCTAATTTAACACTGCCTTTGCTTTCAGCACAAGTGTGTTCCACAGCAGCATTTTACCCTTGGGTTGGAGCAGGATGCTTTGCTCTATTAGAAATAATTCCTCTAATTTTTCATTCTGATGAAAAAAAATCTTTTCAATTTCAGCTAATTCTTAAATAATTTTTACTATACTTTTATTTTGGCTAGAGAACTGAAGCAAAGCATATACAACTTATTCAAGGCCTTGCCCTTAAAATTTTCCTACTGCTGTTGATTGTCATGATAGTGGAACTGAACCTTCTAAGTTTTAAGCAAAACAGATCAGTTAATGGTTGTTTCCTGAATTGATTTCCTTTAATTCACTACAACAATTGGCTAAAAGTAGCCCGAGAGCATTGCAACTTGTGTAGGGGTGGGAGAAGGGAGGGGATTGAGACACTCCAGAGAGGTCTGCTCATCTCCAGGAGGAGTTAACACTGGCTCCTCTCACAATCAAAAAATAATTTTAAATTGCTATGCATATTCAAAAATGCCTGAGATCATGCTTGTAGGCACCCACATGTGCAGGATCCTCTTGTCTTCAGGAAAAGCATGCGTTCCTGGAGGTTGGCACCATCCCACCATAAACCTCCCTGGATTTGATATTTATGTGCCCAGCTCTGGGTAGATCCCAGCACTGACAGTGATGCCTGACCTCCCCCAGAGAAAGTGGCTGGCAGTGAGAAACTTCCACTGCAGCTCCCTGGATGTGGGACTTTGTTCTGCTTTTTTTCCTTTGCTTTAGGACCTTTAGAAAAATCATCTACCTGACTGTTGTCAAATCCCAAATTCAGCTCTGTAAATTGATGCTATGGGTATGGTAGATGGGGAATATCTGCGTTTGGGACCTAATAGAACTTCAAAAGATAGACTAGATTGACACAGAGATGCTACTATTAACTATATCCTCAATGATATAAATGACTTTTCTTAGGTGATGGATATTTCTTGTTATCACATGATTTACAAGTGCAAAGGTAGGTGCTTACTCACCAAATGTCTTATGACAAGACATCTAGTAAGACAAAGTGAGTATTTAAAGACAAGAAAATGATTGTGTGGCTTGGTGGTCATGGCACTCATCCAGGTGTGAAGACTTCTGGTTTCTGATTTCTCTTCCAATGAACAGTTAATAAATGGAGTGTGGAAAAGGATCAAAAGTAGAAATTGCAACACCTTTTCTTGTTTTTCCTGAGGTATTCTATGGATTGAAAGCAGCCCTGTGGAGAAAGACTTGGGGATACTGGAAGATGAAAAATTAGATATGAGTTGGCAATGTGCACTCACAGCCCAGAAGGCCAACCGTATCCTGGGCTGCATAAAAAACAATGTGCCCAGCTGGTCAAGGGAGGTGATTCTCCCCTTTTACTCTGCTCTGGTTAGACCCCACCTGAAGTACTGCATCCCCAGCAAAAGAAAGGCACGTATCTGTTACGGTGGATCCAGAGGAGGGCAATGAAAGTGGTCAGAGGGCTGGAATATCTCTCCTATGAAGAAAGGCTGAGAGAGTTGGGGTTGTTCAGCCTGGACAAGAGAAGGCTCTGAGGAAACCTTATTGTGGCCTTTCAATACATAAAGGGGGCTTTAAGAAAGATGGAGAAAGACTTTTTATCAGGTCTTGTAGTGACAGGACAAGGGGTAACAGTTTTAAACTGAAAGACGGTAGGTTTAGATTGGATATAAGGAAGACATCTTTCACAATGAGGGTGGAAGAGGTTGCCCAGAAAAATGTTCAAGGTAAGGCTGGATGGAGCTTTGTGCAACCTGATCTAGTGGAAGGTATCCCTGCCCATGGCAGGGGTGGCTGGAACTAGATGAGCTTTGAAGGTCTCTTCCAACCCAGACCATTCTATTATTCTATGTATCTATTCATACACATCTACAGACATATATTTATATTTTTCAATGTATCCACATATATTATTCTTTGAGTGACATACAATGCATCTATTTTTAATTAGACCTGAATATAGAACCCTCTGACAACATTTGCTACCTTGTTGTAGAAACCAAATAGCTTTAATCAACTCTGCTCTTTATGAAACATCTAAGGAATATCCCAGCACTTCTCCCACAGATTTCTGCCCTACCTGGTGGTCATAGATGTAGTTCCCAAGGATCACATATAGGCATGTGATGATCTAAAAGTCAGCGCTTGAGTTCTTTTTAACACCATCCATGTGGAAAGATCCACCTGCACCATGCCAAGAGGATGATGGCTCACTAGGGTTTGCCCATATAACACCACATGGATGCTATTTTATGACCATAATGCTACATTCTTCAGAGAGATCCCAGCCATCTTTTTTCTTATCAGATGCTGACTGTAGCCTTACTGGATGTCCTTTCTGGTGCCCAATGAGCATTTCTGTGCTTCCATTATTGGCTTGCTGTTGCAGCTCTTTAATTCATCCTGTCACTTTCTTCACTATTATGGCTTTGAGAGTTTATTTGCTGCAGGCAACAGAGAGCTTGCACAACAATGTGACATGAAATGTAGCACTAGGCTGCCAGTACCTACTGCTGGTGCACTGCTCCAGTCCAGCAGCACAGTCTGCACGTGTTTATCTCTTCAGTTTGCCTTTTCAATACATTTTCTTAGCAATCTTGACAACTGCTTCTGCTTCGTTGTTAGACTAGGGGAGATGCTGAGAAGGCACAATATGGTCAAAGCCTGCTGATGCTGTACACTTCTGACATGCAAACTAAGGTCCATTATCCATAATAACTATTTCTGCAGCTCTCTCCCAGGCAAACTCAGCCTTATGGCCGTCAGTGATAGAAATTGCTGCTTTTTTATGTAAGGGATCCATTTCCCAGCCGTCAACAAAAGCACTCTGCATTCATTAAGGCAGGAGGGGAAAAACGAAGACGAGATGAGCTGTGGGGTTTTGTTTAACCTTGTTCCTCAGGGACACCGGCCTCCTTCCAGCCGCCATCCAGTAGACCAAACGCTAAGTATCTCAAAGCAAGATGGCTCCCTTAGGGAACTAATGGAGTATTTACACAATGAGGCTGCTGACAGCCTGTCTGTATTAATACTGGTTAAAACAAAACTTGAGACACTCACAGAGCACAGGTTGGCAATTTAAAGGAGTGAGCTGACAGTATTGGAAAATAAAGAGAAAACAGAGAAGAGATGCGTCTCGAAAACATTGTTTTTGCTGAAACACTGTTAAATATCAATAGATTTCAAGGCCCATGACAGAGTGAAAAAATGTACTTCTGAAAAATTACACTTGTTCAAAACCAGGTCGGGACCATTTCTTGCATGAGGAGACCTATGTCTCTAATGGAGACCTAATGATTCAGCCATTGCCGCTGCTAAAGGAAGAGTTCTTTGTACCTGTCAGATCACAGTAGCCATAACCCTCATAAATGTCTTCATGAGAGATAGCTTTGCTGTGGATGTGGGTGTGCCTACCCTCCTCTTACAGGCTGCTGGAAGTCAAGGAACTGCTGGGGAGGCCAATGGGCATTTGCTTGCCTGTGCACCTCCCTGGCCATCGACCTCTCCCTGCCTTGCCAAAGCCCTTCTGCAGCAGGTGAGGAAATCTTCCTCCTTCCCAGCCATTGGCTGAATTTAGTTGAGGTGCTCACCCTAACTGGCACTCAAGAATACTCTCCTTTTTGATACTATGGTCAGCATTAGCTTCAGGGGAAGAGGGCTACATTTCAGAGAGGGCAGGGGATACTCTTAGACAAGGTGCATAAATGAATGGTAATTTTAAACAGCTCTGCTAGGAATATAGCAAAATCTCTGCTGTGCAAACACTCTGTCCTCTGCAAAAGAGGGAGGCTTTTCCACCAAGACATGCCAATAGATGCCACTAGTTTGAGCAAACAGATTTTTTTTCTGGGCTTCAATTTAGTTACCAAGACCAGACGAAGGATTATTTCAACCGGGTATTTTCATTTGTCGAGCTCCATAAATGTTAAACTTACATTGAATGTAGAAAAGACAGAGCTTTAAGAAGCTCTTGTTGCAAACAAGTGAACAATGCTATCAGAAATATGAAATATGGCATTCTGAAGTATGATATTGCATTTCAATTCCCCTGTCAGTCGGGGATCCTTCATGATGAAAAGTTGTTTATGAATTTAAGGCAATACTAAGACATTATTTTTGTTTTTTATCAAAAGGAAGGAAATATTTACATCTATTCTCTTTACATGGTTACAAGTAAAAACAATACACATAAATACTGTATGGGCTAAAGGGCTGTAATTCTGCCATGCATTTATCTTTTATTTTGCATGGTGATTTGTTGTTTTTTTTTTCCCCCAACTATCACAAGTCATCTTATGAATTTTATGTTGCCTAGGTAATCTTAAAGGTTTTAAACTTTCCATTTTCTGCTCTGCTTTAATACTGATCTCATTGTAATGGCATTTTTTTGTTGTTTTACATCTGGGTCACACGTGTCATATGGAATGTGTCATATCATTAGCTTATTCACTCCAATCTCTGTACGTTTGCTAAATATACCTATGAGAAAATCACCATGCTGTGAAGATGACAAGATGACAGCACAAATCTACGCTCAGTTTTGCTCAATTTCAGGTACAAGGACACATCTCACATGGTATAGGTAAAAGGCCATGTCTAGTGAGATCCTTCATCTCGTATCCCTTCCATCCTCCCAACCAGAGATCAGGCTGATTCACTTGAAGCTAATGACATGAAGACTTTGTGCTAGTTCTGCTCCTCTCCGTGACACATGCTCATATGAAGAATAAATCAACAATTTAGTTGAGATTAGAAGCATGTTTCCTTAGAGCTGTACTTATAATTCAGAACAAGATTCTACTTTAGAAAAAAAAATCAAGGTCATTAAAAATTATAAATGCTAGTATGTCTAGGAAAAGTGTAATTATGGACTTCAGCTTTGTAATGCAGGCAAGCAAAACATGTCCTGTGAAGTGTCAGCAGAACACCTTTGACATATATCACTGACATGCCCTTCCTTGAAATACCATGTTTAATTCTTGCTATCTAACTCTGGGTTGTGTGAGAACTTGTCAACTCCAAGGTCTCAACAGCTGTGTCTTGAATGGAGAAGACCTGTTAATACCCAGTTGTGCAACATCCTTTGCTTAGATTTTTAAGTACCACCTAGTGCTTAGATTTCTAGTGGAAAAGTAGGTATATAGGCAAAAAGGAAACCACAGTATGCTCCAGAAATCTCTCTGATAACTGGGAGAGAGCCTTGAGGAACATAACTGCCCTACAGTTAGAATGGAGACCAAATAAGGATAGAGTGAAAATAGGAGTTGAAATGACTGATAAAAATGATAAGAGGCATGGGTGGACTTCCAGATTAAGACAGATGGAAAGGATCTGAATGGCTTAGCTAGGGGAAGAATGGGTCACAGATTATTGCGGCAAAAGTCAATTGGATGCTGCCATTTGCCTTTTCTTGCAATGCCAACATAAGGGAAGAGTTGATGACGCTGAAGACAGATTTAACTTTTTTTAGGTGAAACATAATTAAGCTGTGGCATTCACTGTCACAAAATAATGAGAAAAGCCTGGAGCTTAGCAGGATTAAAGAGGGACTGGACTGTTATATAGGTAATGAGAACACATTCTGCTACCTTAGTTGGCAAATAGTTTTCTTAATGAGAAGCATAAAGCCTCATGTTTCAGTGTAAAAAGCAACCAGAAACCTCAAGACTGGGGAGGCAGCACTCCCCCCAGGTAAGTTATTCTGTACCTCAACGCCTTGCCTCGAGGCCAGAGGCAGGATGCTGGAGCAGAGGGACAGCTGGTCTTGCCTGGAATGGCAATTCCTACATTTCAGTGTCTATACGTAAAAAGTAACAGCTTGGTTATAACCAAAACAAATTTGAGTGAGATCAGTTGATAAAGCAAATCCAATCATAAAGAAGAGAGAAAGTATTATGTGTACACAGTAAATTCTTGTACAGAAAGAAAATAAATAAAACTAGTTAAAGTAAATACAGCCCAGTAAAACTGAATAATGTCCAAAGTGCTCAGATATAATTCTCACAAATGAAGGTGTCTTTCTGTTCCAGCAGCCTGTGCTGAGGCACACAAAGTATAATATTTTCTCCAACAGTAACAAGCAATTGTCACAAGACTGTGAGGCATTTTTCTGTTCTTTCTAAAATTCTTAAAGCAGCAGGTCCGGACTGGGAAAAACACTCTCAGCCACAGAAGACTGCTTCCCCAGCCAGTGCAGATTGCTGCAGAGCCTTTGACGTCAATGGAGCCGTACCGATTTATACCAGCTGAGGATATTTCTGCTCAGTGCAAACCTTCAGGAGGATGGCATGTCCCCCAACTCATTTTATTAATTTTTACAATTATGCTTATTCTCAAGCCTGATGCTAGTGCTTGAATGTGAGGAGGAATTACTGAAATTTAATTCTACAGCTCTGAAAACACATTTGTTCACATTCTCTGAGTTGTGAAATAGGTTTTACTCTGGTCCCTAATCAGTTTAAACAAATCTGGAAAAGAGCAGAACCACATGTTACAGATATTTGCTGGTTTACCTTGCTTCTTCTTCTTAATTTATAACTACAAAATAGCTTTATTTCCCCCTCACTTAAAAGGCAAATTTGCAAGTCATACAGGATACAAGCTCAGTCCTTTGGGGATCTTACTTATATTTTCTTCATCATTGTGAATATTTTTATTTGCTCCTTTTTACTAATGAATAGATTTAAATTAACTTAAATTTGTGGATCATTTTTACTGTCCAATTTTTCATCTTGAGGCTACAGAGGTCATAGTCACAGGAATCTTCAACATACTGCTGCTGTACACATCTGAATAAAATGACATCTAAACAATTACATCCTGGAAAAGAACCTGGCACAAGGTGGTGAAACGATATAACTCTGTCTCTCCTTAAGTAGTGAAAGGCAACCATTTCAGGTTGAATTTCCACCATATTTCCTCATAGTTCCCTTTTGATTACTCTCTCATGTAACACTGGATGAGTCAAGTAAAATGTTTTTGTACAAAGGATACTGAAAATGCTAGTATGTGTTTTCTGACAGGAGTCCTCGACTCCTGTTTCTCAGCTCTTGCTTTCAGTAAGGGTAGCCTTAGCTGTGAACAAATTACATTGAAGATTTGTAAATCCTGAGAAAAATGACTGTGTACAGATGAAGGCAAGCAGTGTCAAAATTAAAAAGAAATGCATTACAGTGGTTTGAATGCACAGTGCAACACCACCACCAATCCCATAAACCAGGTTTAAATAGAGCAATCAATGACAAAACCAAAACCAGGCAGTGAAAAACCCAAGCTAAGCCCAACAGCTCCCACACTCACGACGAGAAGACTGGAGTTTGCAAGAACTCTATGTTCACTGTCTGTCCAAACAGATCAGGGAAGGAGAGCAATTTTGGGGCTACTTGCTTATCTTTCAAAATTGATAAATGTCAGATTGACTGACATCCTTCCTGGAGTTTCAGAAGTGAACAGAAATACATTTTTTTTCCTCCCTCCTCAAAGAAGAGGTTGTGAAAAGTGAGTGCTTAAGCAATTACTTTTGCAAGGAACATACTGTGGCCTTCCATCAGCTGCTAGCCACTCTGAGGTGACTCACTTCACATCACTAGAGCTATTTCTTTCCACAGTGACGCAACTCAAGTTCTCCATGTTACTGTAGTTTTAAGTCACAAGAGCCTTGCAGCTGCTCATGGCACACACACAAAGTGGCAAGTGTACTCCCTGCGAGGAAGCTCTGGAAGTGAAGGAATCCCTAAACACTCCTGCTTGTTAGGATTTCAAAGTAGTCATACCATGCAAAAAAGTATAGAAACATGGATAAAACATGAGACCCTACATATACCAGGTTCTGTGTGCTGCAAAACGTATGTGTCAGCTAGTTGAAAGGCTGAAACATTCGGTCCCTCAAGGCCAGATCCCAGTCAGGAGCACTGATGGATGCTCTTGGTTCTACTGAGCCAGTCGAGTCAGTATGATATCCTCTGGCACTGTGTGCTTCATAGAGGCCACTGGGCTGGAAGGAAAAGCTCCTCCAGTGTCCCTGTGTCTACTGGTCTCAGCAAAAAAAGAAAGTCCAGGAGAGGATTTTGTCTTTTCTCCCTGCTGGGGAGAGTCAATACCCTGGCAAAGCCCTTAGAGCCCTGTGCACTGTTACCAGGGGAGGGACAAGGCCAAGGACATTCTTGGGCTCTTCGTGGCAGCAAATAGTCTTCTCTAGCCTCAGTGAGCAGTGGGAGATCTTGATCCCTGTCACAAGGAGCCTTGGATGAAGACTGCATAGGAAGAGTGGGAGGAAGGCAAGGGCAGGAGAGAGGGAAGAAAGTCAGAAACACAGGTGTAGTGCTAAGGCTCTTTTCTCACTGCAAAGGTGGGGAAGGAGATGTGAGAGCAGGGAGGGAGAGGGGACTTCCATGGGGCTTCCTGAAGTCATCTCAAAGGAGCAGATCAGCATGGACATCTATGTTTGCAAAATCAGGGCCCAACATTCAGTGCCTAACACTTCTGCTTGTCCTTTTGAGCATGTGTCTTTTATTTGGGCAGTTAAGTGCAGAATAAAGCTATTTTAGAAAAGATACTAGACATTTTCAGGCAGGAGCAATTATCCAAACCATGTCAAAAGTTGGTCTAGACTCAGTTACAGATGATCAAGGACAATGTGCTACTTCACAAGTTCAAAAGCTTTGATTAATATTTGCAGCTACTATGCAGCTACAATACAATACAAGTCTAGCCTTAGGGCTTTTGTGTTTCTTTAAAGCATTAGCCATTAATAGGCTAAGTTTACCACTGGGATACAGAGCCCAGCAACGCAGCTCAAATGTATTTATTTTTCAATCTATGGTTTTCAAGTACAGTGTATCATTTCTACAAGGCTTTAATGAGAGCCAAGAGGTGTACATTATAAGCAACAAATTTCTATTTCTAATGGAGTTCAGTTCAGATCAGAGAGTGATTTATTAGCTTTCCTCAGCTTTTACTTATATTTTGCTACAGAGATCAGAAATTTAGATTTAGATCTAAAATTCACAGGATAGCATCAAGAGCCTTGTTTTCAAAGTAAAGATTTTTTTAATCTTAAATTTACAAATGTTCCATCCTGCTTAAGGTCAATCATTCTGAAGAACAGTGAGTATCTGCAGCTGCTCTGGACTGCCTCATTAAAATGAAAGCATTTAACTTCTAAAAGAAAAAAAAAAAAGAAGCCAACCATTTTTGAAAGCATACATATTTAGTGAAAATGCAGCAGTAAAGACATTTTTCTAAAAAAGTAACTCTTAGCAAGATGTTTATTACCTCAGTTATTGTCAGTAATAACAGAAAGAACANACAAAAAGAACAAGAACAATAGTATTTGTCTCCAGCCAGTGGAACAGGGACTGCCCTCTCCAGCAGAAGACAAAGACAGCATCCACTTATCTGTAAGCCATAAGCTGGATGTAAAGTATGACCCATGCTAAAATCCATGAAGCTTCATGGGTAAGTCCAGCAAGCTGGGTCCCAACACAGTCATCTGGCAAACATCCAGAAAAGGCTGTCTACTAGAGTTATGAAAAATGTCTTAACATGATCACTAGATCATTAAGAGATTAGCTCTTGTGCTGAATGGAACAGGACTGAAAGGCAGGAGGAAAACCAGAATAAAGATGAGAGGACCTAGAAGAAGCTGTTTACTATTGGAACAATTTACAAAGCAGATGTTCCCTGGAGGTGGAATCGAAGAACACTTGCCACAGATAACAAAAATTGTTATTTCTGACATACTGAAGCACTATAAAAGAAGTTCCCACTGGAATA
>VYZX01026603.1:303849-321983 GCA_013401335.1 Brachypteracias leptosomus
AAGGCAAAGACAATTGAAAAGTAAGGAGGAGAGGGGCATTTTGAGCTTATGCCTCTTTCTACAACATCTCCTTGAGACAAGAGTCCATTTCTGCTAATTCAGCCTCTCTTCTGTCACATAGACCTGTTTGTTCTCACTGGAAAATTTGAGGACAGTAAGAGAAGAGTGACTCAAGTTTAGATGATCAGATGAATTTTTTCTTCCTCTAATGGGAAAGACAGACATTAATTCATCCCTCTCTTTACATAGATTTATTATGTTCAATAATTGTCTGTTATTATTACTGTACATTGTAATCTATTTCTAATGAATCCCTCTTGGTTATGGTGGATCAAGTCTTGCATAATAAATTCTAATCTGTTAGTCATTATCTTTGTTAATATTTTACAGTCTACATTTATTACTAAGATTTAGTTTGTACAGTGCTTGGTATTTTCACTATTTTTGAGTGCTATCTCTTCTAATTAGTGATCTCTTTGAATTTGCCTTTGCCTTCTTAGATTAGTGCCAACCACACTGAATACATCAATGTATTCAGTCGTCTTAAACAATTCTTCTGCTGGGAAACACAAATTACAAAATTCCCATGTATTTTTCAGAATGAGTGTTTCTTTGTGTGCTATGTCAATGCATCTGATCGATGCTGCATGGGTTCAAGCCTGCAGATGCATGGGACTGGAGCTGTCAGGAGCAAAAGTGGCTGCACACAACCACATCTGGGCATTCTCCAGCGATTTCTCCTTCTCAGTTCTGGAAGACAGAGATTTCTTTGGGGGAAGTAGNAATGGACCAGCAGTGCCTTTGCCAAGACTGTTTGTGCCTTCTGCAGTCTTTGTTTGGGCAAAGGGTTAAGGGTGGATGAGCAATGCTCACTTTTAGTCCCCCTGCAAACGCTTATTGGCATTTGGCAACTAGATTTGGAAATTAGAGCCGGTTGGTAAACTTGTGATGATAAGCAATGGAAAATGCTGATTTGTTCAAGCTTTTAATGGGAACATATTGGGTTCCATTAAGTGTTTTTGTAAGGGTTCCTTAGGGCACAATGGACTTGTGGTAAAAAATTGTGAGCCTTTGCAGTAGAGAAATAATTAGGTACTCACCCAAGGCCCCACTCTGCTTTATTGTGGCAGAATCTGAACTTCTATATATTGGGCAAATATCTGGTTTGATCTGATAATGTATACTAGAAAAAGCATTCTGCCTGGAGGAGGGAAAGGATCTCTTCATCACAGAAATCTTAAAAATGTCTCAAAGTGAATCTGTAGCATCATCCTTTTGCAGTATCTGTAGGATAGCAGGACCATTCTCTGTCTGCCTCTGGAGGCACTTCAATGAGTCCTGTAGTCCATCCATAATTTCTCCTGGATATCTTTCTGAAATGTAATCTATTTTTCAGAGCACTACCTTTTTGTGACATTTGTCAACACTTTCTATACTGCTGCAAATAATTTTTTATTTATCTTTTCCTAATCTCTCAGAAGAAATTGTTTTCTTCAGTTTCCACTGCTCTAACACACTGTGTAGAGCAGCTCTCCTTTCAGCAGTTCTAAAATGTTATTTAATATGTGGTCAGTATATAATCAGTTCTGCTATTCCCAGTGTGTTCTCCATAACTGATGTCCAATAAGCACTATTAAATCAGTGTGAGAATAGCTAACTCCTTGACAGCATCTTCCCTGCTGGAGCATGGAGTCTCTGTCCAAGTTTACACACTGAATTGCAAATGTTCACAGCAAAGTGGAAGGAAGCAGGAACAGGCAGCAGGCAGAGAAGGCTAGGAAACACCGGCTGTCCTTCAACATTCAAAATAGCCATCCCCAAAGTCTGACATGTCAACACTGGTTAACCACAGTTACATCAATGAAGAGGAATTAATGAGTGAGATGACTCAGGCCCTTTTCCCCACTTCACTGGTGACTCTTACCCCTGATTTATGTGCAAAATTCACTGTGGTGAACTTAATCACCACTGAAGGGAACAAAAAACACCTGGCAGTGGAAAGACAGCCTCAAGAAGTCGTACGCAGCTGCCTTTTGCTGCACTGTGGCATGGACAAATACATTAAGAGAAGCTAGCTTTGAAAGCAGCACACAGCAAAACTTGCAGCCATTTAAGCAGTAGGTCTCCAGGTGAAGGAATTTTCTTTTCTACAAATGTATGACACCCAGGTTATGAAGGTCCAAGACTGATTAAGGCCTTTGGATACTTCTGTAACATAAATGTTTACCTGGAATAAAACTAGTCACAGCTGCTGCACTGATAGAGAAAGATCAACCATGAAAAAAACAAACAAGAAAGAGAGGAGATAGTAATGTGTGCATAGCCAACAGATTTTCCCTAACTGTGAAGCCTTCTCTGGGACTTCAGAATCCTCCATAAGGTCACAAGTCTCCTCAACTTCCTCAGAATCATTCATGATGGTATCATCTTTTAAGAACAAGAAAATCCAATAAATGATTACACAATTATTATTGGTTCTGTGGTGTTATCCTAATTTCATAGGAAAATTGACAAACACGTGAAGGGCATGGTGATTCAATGACAAATTTGAAATTAAAAAGTATGCATTTTTGAAAGAACAAATTAAACACAATTTTCATATTCAGAAAGAAGAGGAGAGATGACAGACAAAACTCTACAGAGAAGGAGAGTGAGGAAGACAGAAGGACCACTTCAGATGGAAAAAGTGAAACAAAATATAAAATGCTGGAGCTGTGAGACAGGGTATACACCTAGTGGAGTGTGGGAACTAGGAGAGATACTTCAGAGGAAGACAGAGGTTTCCTACTCCCTTTGAAGTGAGGAACAGAGACAGAAAAGGAAAGGAAAGGACCAATGAAAGATTAGAGAACAAGAAAAATTAAGGAAATAAAACCCAGCAAAATTCATTCCCAGGGAAAAGGGAAGTGAAAGGGGAAGGACGCAGAAAGCCAAGAAAGTGAAGAAAGTGAAAATAACGGAATAAGGGGGGAAAAGTGACTCATACATGTGCCTACTGAAAGCCATCAAAAATACAGTTCTAAAGTCATCAGAAATATCTACCAGGAGACATCAGGTATGTGTCTGTGTAGGAGAAAACTGGGAGATCTGCTTGCATTTGTGAGATGAGCATGAGGGATATCATTGATAGCCATGGGAGAGGATAGCACATATGTTTCTATAGTCTTCTGAGATGAGTTTCGTATTTCCTCCTCTGTGAGAATAATGCACTCACTGGTTGCATATATGGACATTCGAAGAGTATGCAGATGTGGCGCACACATGCACACACAAAGATAGCATTTAGAAATGCTTGGATTGGTTCCAAGGTAGTTGAATAAAATGAGGCTAATAAAATATAATTAAACATTAATTACTGTAACTATCAAAAATAATTGACTTGTACAAAGCACAGCACTCCTATTAAAAAGGGACGTAAGGGTAATAAAAAACATATACTATTCTGTATTGCAGACATAATAATTGCTATGAAGCAATTAAATTTATAGGCAACCGTTAAAATTCTTTTGTGACTATTTAAAAGTGTGAGCACTGGACAGATTTGGTCCAAAATTGTCTACTATAAGGCAGTCTTGGTATTAATAAGGAGTAAACATTACCATTTTAAAATCAAACCAAAGGTGCACTGCTGTTTGAAGAAAATATGAAGTAAAACTAGCTGGAACTATCATAAAAATGCTGCTGTGCATGTCCTAACAAGTCATCTGTCTTCCATCAGCTTTTCTTTCTAGAAATCTTTTGAGCATGAGAGAGTCAGAGCTAATGGATGAAAGCAAGAGTTGAGATCTTCAGCTGGTGTGAAGCTACATCACTTCACTCACTTCCTCACACTTTGCTGATTTTTAACAGTAAAGGAAGGAACTAGCTTCAGTGCAGGCAGAACTAGGGGAGAAACACAGACTGGTTCAACCAAGGTCACAGTAAGTGAAAGAGTGCTTCAGTAAAGAAGAGTATTTCATCAGCAAGTGGGGCCAAAGTGGAGCTGTAGAACAGTTTTGCCAAGAACCCCCTACTTGCATTTCAGGGTGTTTGACTTCAGATTAGCACTTACTCTGCTACTTAGAGTGCCCATTAGTGTCTGAAGCGTATTGAGTGTGTTTCTGGAATGAATTTCTGATTTATTTTCATTTGAAAGAAATCTAGTTTGCGCACTCTAACACTGCTCTGTGAGATGAATCCAAGTTTGGTAAGTGGGAATGACCAAGAGATTGACTTCCTGATCCAAAACAGGGCACTAACATAGATGCACCTGAAAAACAGCTCTATGCTTTTTTATTTTTTTACTTTTAATGTATAGGATAGGTATTTCATTCCTTTGTGAAGAGCTTGTTGTCATAGCTTGTCTTCAAGAAAAATAAAATTTGAGCTTTTACATGGAACGCAGTCTTCTTGACTTAGGAGCAGTGACAACAGCAGGGCACAATCAGAAGAGGCAACGGTAACGATGAAGATGATATGAGTCCTTTTTGCAAAGACAAATGACAACAACTCAGTGCAGACAGCACTTCTGTGTGTTCTCACACTGGAAGTCCTTATTCACTCCCTCTCTTCCTTTGCTTTGGCTGCAGTCAAAATGTACTAGTTATTTGGCTATTCATCACTCATCTTTCTCATTTAATCTTATATATTCTATTTACTTGGAAAAGTTTTGTTGTAGTTCACAGAGAAGAGCTGGAACAGAAACAGACAAAATACAGAGCAAAAAAGTTCATTTTCCTGAGCCCCCTTAATCAAGGAAAAAAAAAGTGTTGAAAATTTTAGGAAGAGGAAAAAGAATACATTTCACATATTTCTTAGGCTCTACTCCTTCTCTGCTGCTAGTGTGTTGGCAACAGCTTGATGAGTTAGTGACTTCACTCATTTTGAGAAAACATTGGCGTTCTTACATAAAACGGCTACTGAAAATGAGTAAAATTTTAAAGGCAGATGTAATATATCATTGTGAGTTGATAGAGATGCCATGAAACATATTTGGCATATGGTACCTTCACTTGTTCTACATGAAAAATATTAAATGTAGCAAAGTCAAGTCAATTGAAATTGTGAAGAAATGACAGTGCCATCTAAGAAATTGTCATTCCTACGAGGCATTATCATTGTTATGTTCAAGTTACTACCATCCACCAATCAAACTTGCATCTACCAACCAGTTTTGCTTTTAGGACATTCATCCATTCACCCATTCATTCACTCATTCATTCATTCATTGAAAAATGTGCCATCTCAAGAATCCCAAGGAGCTAAAAGGATCCTTGTTTTGCCTGCATCTCTTGGCCACAGTGCTAAATCATATAATATGATATCACATCATATTGTATTATTAGAATGACAAGAAAGTAAAGAGAAGTCTTTTTTATTTCAGCTATTCTCCCTAAATTTTCCATGTCATGCTATGCTTTCTGGGCATGCAGCAGGTTGGGCTGCTCCTGTGCTATAAATATTTCTCTTACATAACCAATTAATCAGCTAAAAAGTCAACGAAAGCAACTATTTTTAGTATAATATTGCTAGTCATGCTTCTGAGTGTTATTTTTTGCTTTTAAATAAAAGGACTTTTTCATTCTGCAGTTCTTTCCCATCAATTTATGGGACTGTGCCAATTCAAGCAACATTCTGTATAAAGAACACTGATTAATGATCCAAAATTCAAGGCAAGCTTTATTGTCTCAGTGTTGCTACTCAAACTGCTTGCTAAGTTTCTGCAAAAAGATTTAAGCTATTCATATATAATATCTAAAGTATTTTTCAGGCTTGGGCTCTTTCAACCCAAAAAGAATGAGTCAATCAAATAATTTTGAAGAAAGATGATACTGTTAGGCAAAACCCTTGATTTTTCATTGAAAAATGTTTTAAAAACAAATTTTTACTAGCTTTCATTCCTACTGGATATGGACTTCACTTTTAAAATGTCTTCTGCCACCTAACCAGAGACAAGAACAACAACAAACTGGCTTATGGAGCCAATCCTCAGTTACTTCAATCTGGAATGACACAGTTTTAATCCAAATTGAGGCTTTGATTCTTAATTTGGAAAATAACTTTTAACATTACAAAAACAAACTGCATCCTCAAATCCTGAACTAAAAGCAAATGAAGGTTGTGAATTGTGAGCTCAAAAGCTGCAGGAATTAAAGTGCTTTCTTTGTTGATGGAGGGCAAACTAAAATGAGTGAAAAATCTGAAACCCGGAAAGAAAAATTTAATGTTAAATGGCTTAAGTTCATGTAGTTCACCTAGTTTCAAAGCAGAACACTGCTCTTAAATATATTACATTTCTCCCTTAAAAAACATCTGGTGGCAGCTGCAATCCCTGAGCCAGTGAGTGCTAGATCTTGTTGACCACGAGTAGGGTCTGGTGCCATCTGAAGATCCTGAGGCCCTCTCAGCTTCTGACTGCTGTTCCAGACAAGCCTGGGTACCATAGATCCTGTGTCATATATACCCACCCCTTGAGGACACCTCGCTGTCTTACATTTCAAATGACTTCAGGGATGCCTACATGGGAGCACATTTCACCACCACAGGATGTGAACTGATGGATGTTCATAGCAAGGAGCTGTGGACGGAGAGAAGAGCTAAACTCTGGATGGATGACACAACAGGCCCATTCTGGTCACCAGAGTATGGGTCTCTGACTCTAGAATCTTTTGGTTTCACACACAAAACGTAGGGCTGCTTCAGGGCTCTGAGGGATGGACACTAATGGGAGAGATGAGGGCACTCTGTCTGCCGTACAAAGGTGCATCAGGGTTAGAGAACAGAACCCAACAAAACCAGTCCTACGTATGGGCCAAATCTCCAGATTAATAATATCCATGTGTATTAAAAAAACCCAAAAAATGAAGCTTTTTTTTTTCCAAAATCAGTTTGGTTTGTCCTCTAGGATTCAGACAGTTTTTGAGCAGTCTGTACAGAATGTTATGGTCAGGAAGGTATTGCAGCCTTTCTTCATTCAATAAATTAGTCTCAGATTAAATGTGCACCTGTATCATTCCTAAATGTTTATCTACCACAAGACTTTTGTTTTTTACTCAACATTATTATACACAACCAAGTGAAGAGAATTTTCCTGAATTTATTTACATGTAAGAATGGATTTAGATATGGGAGATTAAGTACATTGGGGAAAAAAGAACAATGGATGATGATGGTGACGACAAGGGCAAAATAGCAGTATTTGAAAAGCAGGACCTCACCAAAGATAGCTTGCAGTTTTGAAAGGATCAAATGGCTCCCATTAGGTTAAGGGCAACTTTCATACAAAGCAAGATGTGAGTGGCAATGGATTGTGTTGTCTGGCTGCCAGCATTTATTGAAGATAAAGGCAGCAAGCTAAATCATTTTCAGGGGAAATCCACCTCAAGATCTGGGAAGTTCTTGCTGTGTCTGATGTGTTTTCTACATCAGAAGCAGAGGAGATGAGCCAGTGTTTGAAGAAGAAAGCAGTCTGTACAATATCGATGAAGGCGAGCAGTGGGACACTATGATAGCCCTGTCAAAACCAGAATTTTCCTGCTAATACAAATCCCACATGGGAGACCAGGCATGTATGCCCTCTCATCCTGCCACAACCAACCGGGGCTGAAGCTCAAAGACTACGATGCCAGGCAATATGCAATTTTGTAATTAGCTTAATGGAAAAACCCAACAAGCAGAAATTCTCTGTCTTCTTAGTAGCAGTTATTTTTCTTTTCCCAGAGAAACTGGAGACAAATATCACTTTCAGCTATGTTAAACTCTTAAAAGAAGAAGCGAGGAAACTCCACAGAGTGCAATGAAAATGTTTTAAAAATGCAAATAAGGAGTGACATACAACAGAGAAGAAGGGGAAAGCTTTTTCCCAGGAAACATCAACTCCATTATTGAGTGTAAACTCAATACATTTATAATAAACCCATTTCCTCAAACAATTCCTCTTCTTTTTGAATGACCCTTTAAAAGTAGCTATAGATCACAGTAGTACTGTATTAACAATTGAATTCTCTATGTGATTAACCTAATTGTATTATTAAAATAAGTTTAAAATGTATATAATTCCCACAAAAACAGGGTAATAACAAAACCTAGTAATGTGAGAAAAGCCTTGAATCTCTGTCTCAAGCTTACCAAATTTAAACCTGCTGAACCCCAGTTCTTCTCTTCAAAACACACACAATGAACAAGGGAGGCTTTTTAATTCCATGATTAACAAAAAAATTACTTCTTCAAAACTAATATATACAACATTGCTGCTTATACTGAGCCAAGATGACTGCATGTTAAATATCACCAGTATGGTAAAAGTGATGTCAAGAAAGAAGAAAAAAATACCATCATCATGTTCATTTAATGGATAAAACATGAAGTGAGCAGCAGCGGAGATAATCACCCTGGAGGCTGTTTGGTTCGTCACAATGTGCACACGCAGTAATCCCTGACAGTCCTTCTTGGTAAAGCGAGTTGATTTTTTTTCCCCTTGCTTTTTGCTAATGCAGAGCAAAGCTGTGGTGATTGCTGCTTACTAATGCATTAGACTTTTAACAGTGTAAACATGAAGGCAGTAATTCAGAGAACACTAAACTTGAAAGACGTAGCACACGTGTAAAGTTAATTTGATTTACAGTATAATCAGGAGCAGAGTTCTCTTGCTTTTCCTTCCAATCTAAATCTGAGCCCAGAAAAATCAAATTTCTGCCTTCCCACAAATCCAAGCAGCTTCTACTCCCATGTCTTATGTGAATGTAAGAAGAGCCAAATTTGACCCAGACTTCGATGTTCTTCAGGGAAATCTGTAATTTTCCTTCCCATCTTGTCTACATTACACTGCCATTATCATTGTCTTCATTTGTTTACTTCAAGAGCTTTTCCAATACACCAGGCACTTCCCAAACAAAAAGCAGATGCTACCTAGATCTGAGACTCTTAAAGACTGAAGGCAGAAAGACAAATAAGAGGTGAGGTAGTAAGTAACACAATATAAGCACACACTTGGAAAAAACCAAACAAATCATTTCACTCATGCTATGGCGGCCACAATCAGTCATCTCCCTTCCTCATCGCAGATGTCATTACAATAAGCAGCTCTGATCCTGTTTCTCTTATGACTTTTGGCCAGTTTCAAGCTTGATAGCTCAGGCATCCTCCTCGTTTCCTACCAAAGGTGGTCTCCATTCCCCACCCTGAGCATTTCTAGGTGGGACTGGGAGGGCACAGCCACTGCAGGTGATTTCTACACTTCAGAGGGTTGTGTTTGGCCTCCAAAGAGGTGCAGGGCCTGGTGGGGTGGGAAGGGATGTGGAGGCTGGATAGAGAGAGAAACACTTGGGGTAGGGAATAGGAGAGGCAAAGGAGAAGGAGGCTGAGCTTTCCAGCTTGAATCTAACTTGACTACCGTGAGGCCAAACACACACAGAGCTGCAAGCTAGAGCCAAGTCTGAAGCATTTCCAAGGAGAAAATCTCAAATCCACTCAGTCCTTTGTTATGGGCCTAAACTCTCCCCAGTAGTCCGGAGAGAAGGAGCAGGTGGGATATATAGTGCTACCATCTATCCATCAAATGGTGCCTCAAGCTCACTGTCCAACAGAGGACTCATCACGTAGATAAGCACTGATCAAGAGAAGAGCTGGTGCCACTAATCCTGAACAACACAAAGGCAATGTCAAGGGACAAATGAAGCTCCTGAAATACAAAAATCATTGTCTTTCTGATCTTCTGCAGAGCATGTACACTATAGAAAGAAATTGCCTAGCATTTCTGCTTTCCCCCTTCACTAACCCAAAGTGTCTTTGCCCCAGGTAAATAATCCAACAGCACAAATTTAAGCTTCTGTGAAGCAGATAGCATATGATAGCATAATGAGTATACTCAAACACGTCCTCTCAGATATTGCTGAGATGGTTTACAGGGTCAGCTTCCAGAGCTTCTATAGGTAGCACTTTGTGATCATTCCCTGGAGAAAAGTTCACCCATCTCCTACTGCACCTGATGCAAGAGGTACACATAGATAGAAATAAAGGAAAAATGTACACCTGCACATGTGTCTGCTAATGATTAGACAGGTATCAAAAGAAAACAGGGCTAAGCCTGGAGGATTTAACCACAGTCAGATGCATACAATACAGCATAGACTTCTACAAGAGAAAAACACGAGACAGTGAAGACACTAAAATAAAAGGCTGCAAAATGGAAAACGCAGATAGCTTTGTCTAATTCAGAAGTGTCATCATGGAGGACAATAACTACTCCAAGGGGACTGTGAGGATAGCGCTGGCACCACCGCCCCAGAGAAACATGAAACCTATGTGGGGAGACAAGGGACTCTCCTGAGATCCAAAAATGAAACTGTCTGTATGCATGCTCTCCATTCTGTGGACCTTTGAGAAAGCTGCCAGACAAGGACTCCAAGCCTCAGAAATAAATTCTTTACAGGCAGCCGAGGAGACGGGATGAGAAATGAGATAATCATGGAGAGCCTGGTGTGAAGGAGAGTCCCTGGCACAGTAATGGGGAAGAAGCATGAGCTGTTGGGCATGCTTGCCAGATGAAGGACAAGCACTTGCAAAAAAGACCATGTCCTTTGTCCAGAAAGGTTTAGTCTGTTAAGCACTGTGATGACACAGCAGAACATTTAGGCAGTGCTTTTAAGATGCCATGTGCCAAAGCTGGAACCAGAATCTAAATGGAATGTAGGAGCTCAGTGCAATGCGCATTAAGCTGTGACGATGCTATCAATCTCCCTGTCTTTCTGGGCCACCTACAAAACACTTCACTAACTTGCCAGGCACATACCACTCACTTCAGGAAGCTATCAGGAGAGACTGGTCCCCAAGCAGGTAAGGCTGGTGTGACTGAGTCCTCTTTCCTCCACATGGCTGTGGTGGGGTAACTCGTTTTGGGTTACCCCTCTGTCCCTCTTGCCTGCACTGCCCTGAGGGCCATGGGATGTGGCCCAGCCTGGGAGCTATGTGCAAACTGCTCTGGAGCTGCATGTAGCTCAGGGGCCACAATCAACCAAATGTGGGGTGACACAAAGAAGGAACAGATGTTCAAAAACTGAAAGCAGGTGTATCCTTTCACCTATCTCAAGTCAGCTACAGGGAAACTGTTCCCAGTACTTTATACCTTTCAGCTCAGGTGGTAGCTGGCGTGGCTGGCAGGGTTTGCTCTGGCAGGCAACTGTGCTGCTGGGGGTGGACAGAGGCAAAGTGAGATCACCCCTCCTGCAGAAGTGGGGTGGTGAGGCTGGGGACATGCCGTCCCCACCACCTTGGTGGAAGAGGTGTTAGCAGGCAACTCTGGAAAAGGCTCAGGCCGCACATTCTTAGCACAGCTCCCAGGGGTGCACGGCCACCCCAAGCAGCAGCCAGCTGTTTGTACACACACACACACACACACACGTACAATTATGTGATTTCAGCGCAATAAGCGTTTTCCAGCCTGAAGAGAAATGAGATCTCCTGCACTGCCGTACATGTGGCATTTCATTCATCAGTTTTTCCAAACGGAAGACTTGTCATATAAACAAAAAGAGTGTTTGTGTGTCATTTGACTGCTTCTGGATGCCCTGCAAGAGAAACACAGCAGAATGCATGCTATTTATCAAAGTCCTGATGGGGAGGAAGGTATTTTTGTGGCATCCCCTAAATATCCTCTGCTTCTGTTACTTTCTCTTCTCTCAGTGACAGCAAACATTGTTTGACAGAGACCAGAACACGCTGTTTTTCCATCTCCAATCTAGCCTTTTTCTAAAAAAAACAACCATATGGGTGAGATTTTCAAGAGTACTCTTGTGAATTCAACCTCCCTCCACCCACATTTGAGTCAGTAGTAATTGAGGCCAGTGCTGAACCTTTTAAAATTCTTACCATGTATTTACATTATTCTCTTACAGGTTTACTTTAAATAATAACTGTGTATAACATACGCTGTATATATGCAAAGCACACTTTTGCCTTTCCTGGCACTGAACTTTACAGATAATGATCCTCTAAAATGCTTGCCTTTGTAAGACAAGCAAGTGTATGATACGTGGGGTTTATTTCCATTTTACGAAGAAAGGAAGTGAAGGAAAACAATTGGACAGAAACCAGGTCGCACTGTGGAAAAGGTGATCCGGAAAGGAAACAGATGGTCTGAAGGGTATTGATGAATCTTTGGCTCATCTGTAAAATGCAGCATTTTTTTGAAAGCACTACTCAAAATAAAATGCCTTAGGACTTTCAGTGAAATTATGTCTTTCAGCCACAGGTATCTGACACAGACATAAGTATGTTTCAGATGACATTAATTCACTTTAGAGGAAGCTGTTAGAAGTACATCCATATTTGATAATAGCTATGGAGCCAGTTTTACACATAGCAGCTGGAACAAGGCAACTTGAATTAATAATGTACATTTCGAGCTCCAGCTGCAACTCAGGGGCTATTTGTAGAGGGACCATGTTTTTAGAGTGCTGCAGTCTGCCTCACAGTAGTACTTTACTTTTGAAAAACACTGTGAACCTTAGACATATGTCTCCTAAGCAAGGATCCCCAGGCTTGCTTGAAGCTGGACTGGTTTCTTATTAGACTGTGTTGTTCCCCAAAAGCTCTCCAGGATGGGAAATGATGCTGCTGGGAAGATGAGCTGGGAGCAATCACTACTGGGCCTCCAGATAAACCAGGGACAGTACGAGTTGCCTGTATTCTGGTTGGAGGAGCTGGGATATGCCAACTGAATACCTACACTATCAGGGAATTAAAAAAATCTGTTCTATATAGGAACATAACAAATTTTTGAAGTGTCAAGACTTACTGCAAACTGGAAAATTGTGTTTTCACCCAGTCCTGTCTTCAAGCAGATACATAAGTTTGGTACTTCAACCAGGCACACAGAGTCTGACTTGAGATGGGGATCTCTGTTGTGCTCTTGAGGAATGATTTGAGATTTCCAGACCTTCTTCTGCCAGTGAAATTAAGATATCACTCCTTGAAAGGCCAAGCTAATCATACCAATTGCAATGAATAGAACAAGTGCTGCCACGTAAGAAGTCAATAAGGCATCTGCAATTGCTTTGTTGCAACATATCAGTACACCTGCACCATTATTCAGAAGTAGTAATGACTGTCATACCTGGTCTTAATATCATTACCAAAATACACTCTTACAGAAGCTGTGAAAAAATCACATCAACTCAATGTCTGTCCAGAAAATGACCCAAAGAAAGATGTACAGTTTGCAACTCCCTCAAGTTTCTTGACATACGTTATGTTATTTTTTGAACACTCTCAAGTTCCTTTGACCTTCAGATGCTATATATTGATTGCTCAGTGAAGTTAAACCTGCTCCTCTCAGCATCCTCCATCCGCGCTCATCCCTGGCAGAACTTCTATCATCTCTTGTCATCAGCTATACGAGCAGCTCTCGAAAGTAAGCCCTCTCCTCTGTTTCGCAGCTTATCTCTACATTACTATTAACTGAATGCAAACATTGATAAAGAAGGGATTTTTATAGACGCTCTATTAACTAAAGCTACTTATTCACCGAGTGCAAGCCTTCTTAAAACAAGCTCTGAAAAGATCATTTCCCCCATCTCCCTCTGCTGAAGTGCTGCTAATACTGCTAATTCAGACTAGATGATTTTACCCTTGCTTGAATCCAGTGCAAGTCTCATGTACTTTTGCAGGGGGATTAAACAGGTTTAAAATGATATTTAAAAGGCATTCTCACAACTCTGCTCAGGGAAGGATGAATTTTATCCACTACTTTTTTTTTTTGATCCTTACTTATGTGTATATTCACGAGTTTGAATCTTGTCAAGGTTTCTAAATAGCCTTTGACAATTTTGTAGCTTTCAACATTTTCTGAAAAACATTACCTGCGGTAATAGGTATTGCAAAACCAGAAACTGTCTCAAGCTTCTTTTCTCTGTCTTAATTCAAATGCAGTTTTAATTGAGGCTGATCTTATGTGTTATTAATTGCAAATAAACATTTGGTTCCCTCCTTTTTTTTTTTTTTTTTGCTTTGCTTTGAAACTAGGTGCTTCTTTTGTTTTCTATTTATGAAACCTTTTACAGAAAATGATTCTTCATTCTTCATGTATGGGTCTTCAGTGGCACATAGAGCTTCTGCAGATATTACTTTAATTAGGCTTCTTGGTTCCATTTCACTTTTAAATGGCTGTGGCAGGGACCTTGTGTTGTGATCTGCTGAATGGAAGGGGATGTCTGCTGAGGATTCTTCCCTTCTAGAAGTAGTGTATTAATGAGACATTTTCTTAATAAGAGCCTTGCATCAAGTCCTGTAATCAGAACATGAGCGACACCAAAACCAGCAGAAACGTTCATTAATTCCAGGAGCCACCATTTCTGCATTGCAGTAGAAAATTCTTTCAAAAAGAATTTAACCTTAGCAGTTATTTGAGGTGAAAGGATGTTTATGTATTTGTGAGAGATACAGTTAGTCAAATTTATTGTGTCACATACCAATTGAACTTCCTGTCTATAAGGCTAGTCTTTCTTTACAAAGAAAACACCAAAACCTGCTAGATACAGAGCTGTGGTGCCTTGGAGTAACAAAGCAATTTAGTACAGGACTTTAAAATTGTTACCTGATTATTCTTCAGTTTGCCCTAATCAACACTGAGAAATTAATTGGTGCCTGACTTTATACAATAGATGGAAATCATTCTAATTTAACACTTGTGAACTCATTATTAAGTCTTTCCAAACAGAGAAATAAATGTGTTATTCAACACTTCTGACACAGTGGTGCAATATGTCTCCACCCAAACTCTCCGAGATGAGAAGCCTAAAACAGTAATTGAAACAAACCCCAGTCATACACCTCATTGTACTACTGTAGCTAGACGATAAAATCCTCCAGGGAGATAGAGAGACTGATGTACAAACTATTAACAAAAGTTGTCCTTTCTATGTTCACCAACCAATTGTATTAACAGCCCTGATGGAATTAAAAGCAAACAAAGAATACACAACTCAGAAAGTTATACCCTTTTAAAAAAAAAAATCTACATGCCATTATTTGCAAAGTAAAAAGAGCATGATAACAGAAATATGTTATCCTAGTGTTATAATCAGCACTGGATTACGTTACTGCATACAAATATTGTATTTTTTTAATAAGTGCTAGTGTACATACAATAGGCAAAGTAAAAATTACATTCATTTTCCCCAGCATGTCATAAATGGGAGAAGAAAATTTCATAAGGGTCATCTACTTGCATCTAATCCAAAAATAGTCATTATAATAATTTCTTGCTTTTGTGAGCTCATAGCTTTTCAAAATATTTATCCCTTGGGCTAATATGGTTCACAGTTGGCCTTATCTGATGAGTTGCTTCAGCTAAATCCCTTAAGCCATCTTTAAGCCATGAACAAAAGTGAGTAAATATAGTTTACTACTGTTTTCTGAACAGGGAGAAAGCCCTTGAAACACTGGTAAACATGGTGAGCGTTTTTATCAGTGACAGTAAGTGCTCCTGACTTGAGGAAACTATAGTCAAAGTGGTTTAGAAGAGCACGCTGAGGAACAAAGTATAGTATCTCCCAAAGTGTATGGATATCCACATAGAAACATTGTCTGTCAAATGCACCCAGTTTAAAAAGCTTACTTAAGTATATGCACTTAACCTACGTATGTGCAAACCCACCAGTAAAATACAGATCTACAGGAGAGTTGAGCAAGTCAATCAGCTGCAGAGCAAAGACTTATTTTCTGCAAACCAAGTGTTCTCTGTCAGTCTCTCTTATGCTCCTCTGCAGCCATCAAGGTTCATCTGAACAATCTGATTTGTGCATGGGGCATTACAGATCAAATTTGCCAGTGGTACAGAGTCTCCTTTATTTATTCTTTACAGAATAAAATAACTACTGAAATGACCTAGAAGTTCCCCTTCTCTCACTCAAGCAGAATGAATTTCTTGGGAATAATGGGCCTGATTCTCATTATCACTAAACCATGCCTCTCCTCCTTCATCCTGACAGTGAATCTCTTTACAGTGAATGTAATGGAATTTAAATTGCAATTTCTACACTAATTTTCGGGCTCCTTTATAATGGAGATAAAAAGCAAGATAAAGGGGCCTTACCATAAATAAAAATAAGGCCATAGATAGTTCATATTGATCCATATACTTCCCACCTTTTGTCTTTTCAGCACATCATACTTAGGGAAATTATTTCATGGATTATTATTTTTACATCTCAGCCAGTAGTTTCAAAATTAGACCCTCAAAGTACACGAGGTCTGGTGGTTTTTGATTTCGAGCCTAGGCACCCATCAGCTCCATGAACTCCTCCCCACTCCAGTTGTGTCACTCCTTGTGCCCATGCTAGACCCACAGAAACTGTCTCCAGCTTGCAAGTAACTAAAACAACAGCAAGAGCTGCCAAATTAATACAAAAAGCAGCAATCCCCCAAACATGAACCCTCTCAGCATTTCTTGCTCTCTGCAAAAACCTCAGAAAGTTTCATTTCACATCAGCAGCGATGACAAATTGACAGAGGAACATCAGGTCAATGACTATAGATGAGTATTTAGTTTCCCATTTTGGAAAAACTGGGCCTGGCCTTCAAACATTAATATCATGCAGCAGCAAGTGGGACAACACTTTGCGTACCCTTTCCTCCAGCCCCATGGAAAACAAGGTACAAATCCCATGAGTGAAGCCACCTTTCTCCAGCTTTTCCAGTGCTGCTACAGGACCTGATAATGAACCAGCACCAGAGCACTGACATGGTCAGCAATGCTTTCCCTGAAGTCCAACCACCAGCGAGGACAGAAACAACCGTCTGAGTGGGAATGTAGCTGGTCAGCAATGTAGTAGTTGGCTTGTTTGCTTGTTTTAATCACCCTTGCTACTTTCTCCTGTTCTCCTTCTTCCCTTCCATCACTCCCTTAACAATACCTAAAGTGGTATCCACTGATGGATGCAATTTCTGTGGCCAAAGTGCTAGGACTCTGACGACTGAAATAGAAATTGTTTTTTTTAAAGCTTAAGGACTTACTGAAGTGTGACCAAAGGCATACACTTCTCTCATGAAGCTTGTATCCCTTTTGTCTTCAACAGCTATAGCTTTGAATCTCCTTTGCCTTGTATGTATGGTATTTAGGTTTACAGGCCCCAGGAAGGAATGCTCCACCTTGGCAGGAGAGGGCAACTACTCCAATTCAGATGGAGGACTCCAAACAGGATGACTTCTTCAGCCATTATCTCTGTATTAAAGAAAATGGCAATTCTGTCCACTCCATATAATGCAAATACTGTCCTGATGCTCCTGGAAAGGTGCCAGCAGGTTCTCTCAGGGCAAAGTTGAGGCCTTTTGTATTAGCTTGTTCTTTACACAAAACACCTATATTCTGGGTTTACTGCAACACTTTCTTGGCAAATGCTCAAGAAATTAATCACTTTTCAACTTCTCTGTCAATTATTTATTTTCATTGTCATTTTTTCTTTAGGAAAAAATGGATGCATTAAAGAAGGGAATGTCTCATCAAATACACACAATGCAAAATTCAAACATAGAGACTTATGACTATGAGAGAACATAGATGGGAAATAGTCAAGTAAGAGTTTAACAATGATACAGAGTTTAATTCTGCAAGATATCCTAGATTTCTGATGGGAATACTTCACAAATGAAAAACACTTTTCAATTTAAATTAAATTAAATTTCCAATTAAGTCACAGAGAGCTGTACTCCACCAGGAAAACCTACTAAAAATCACATATTTCTTGGCCATGAATTAAACATTTAGTATAGTTCAGTCTACAGCGACCCAAGATAGGGAGGACAAAAAATACCTTCTGGGTGTCATCCCCCCACCCCCACCTTCTGCTTCAAATCATATGTTTTATACTGAAATGTTTCTGACATCAGTTTAAGCATGACTTTCTTCATTATACAGAGTTCTGTCTGTAAAGTTTACTTCAGAAAACAAATCTGATAGTCAAGCTACTTGTGTCATAGAGTTTGATACATTCATAAATATTTAAGATATTTTATGCAATATGCCCATCAAGTGACAGGCCAAAATAGCTCCTAAGACTTTACCATGAATTAAAAATGTGAAAATAATGGATTTTCTGGGTTGGTAGCTGAAGTGAAAACTGTAAGGAAAACTGTTTGAGCTGAATAGTTTTGGTTTGTTG
>VYZX01026603.1:322012-336288 GCA_013401335.1 Brachypteracias leptosomus
TTTGTTGCTTCTTCAAAAATAAAAGAAGAAATAGTAAATTAATTATACTACATCCACCAAAACAATGTATTTGATTTGAAACCATATGTTCTGATGTTATGATAATTTTATCCCTTGAAAAAATAAGAAATGAAGGAAAATTTTGAAATGAGGGAATTCCTTCACATTAAAAATTTGAAATGTTTGAAATTCTGGAATTAACCATTTCAACATTTCTCTTTTTCTATTTTCTCCATTTAAAGCAGTTAGTTCTGCTCATCTCTACACCAACTGCTTTGGAGAATCTACTATTCACAAAAAGAAAATTAACATAGCTTTATCAAAAATATGACAAACTTTTTAGAAAAACTTGAAGCTCATGAGAAATTTACCTTTGCCTTCAATGGAGCCAGGACTTCTCTTGTCTTTATCTACATGATAAAGATAATATGTTTTTTCTAGAAAGGACTGAGAGCAAATTTGGTATTCTGATTTTTTAAGCTACATCAATGTAGATTTTATGCATTATGCACTTTTCTATGATATGTTATTTTTTGAACTGTAGCTCCAGGAGTCATGTAGTTGTGCAAATCATCTGGGAGGAAAAAACTCATATTATCCAAGGAAAAAAAATCCCTGTGAACATCTTGAAATGGCAATGGAATTTACAAGACAACCAATGTTGTAAGAACAAGCACATCCCACATGGAATGGGAAGCTGGAGGGGAGTCTCAGGCTATTTCTGTGTGGATCTCCAGCAGGACAACAGGGCTGTCTCCTTTATCCTTAAAAGTGACATACTTGCAGGAAAGTGGGGTGGTGGGGTGGAGAAGCAGGAGTGAAGCAAATGTCCCACTTTTTCAGCCCTGGGGGACTGTTACCAAGCTGCTACTCAGATCAGCAGGGACCAGGCATGATTTCCTTTCCAAATTCCTGACAGAACACATTTCTTAATCATTTGGGTTTTGTGGTGTTGAATATAGGGCATCTTTTTCCCTTATCTTGACTGACATCCAGTAAGTTACCAGACAGCAGGAGGTGACATCTATAATACGCCTTTAAATATTTTCTCTGCCTAAATGGGAAGACCGTATCTGCCCTATTTTCACACCAAGTCATCAGGGAGATCAGAGATTTCGCTGCCTCAAGTGCTTTACGGTCTGTCCTGGTTTTGGCTGGGATAGAGTTAATTTTCTTCTCAGTAGCTGCTACAGTGCTATGTTTTGGATTTAGGATGAGAAAAATGTTGATAATACATTGAAGTTTTAGTTGTTGCTAAGCAGTAGTCAAGGACTCTTCAGCTTCTCAAACTGCCTTGCCAGCGAGCAGGCTGGGGGGCACAAGAAGTTGTGAGGGGACACAGCCAGGAAAGCTGATGCAAACTGGCCAAAGGGATATTCCATACCCTATGATGTTATGCTCAGCATATAAACTAGGGGGAAATTTGGCTGGAGATCACTGCTTGGGAAACTGGCTGGGCAACAGTTGTCAGGTGGTGAACAACTATATTGTGCGTCACTTGTTTACTATGTTCTAATTCTTTTATCCATTATTATTATTATTATTATTTTCCTGCCCTTTTCTGTCCTATTAAACTGTCTTTATCTCAGCCAACAAATTTTACTCTTTCTTCTCCGATTCTCTCTCCCATCCCACTGGGAGCAGGCGTGAGCAATCAATTGTGTGGTGTTAGGCTGCCTGCTGGGTTAAGCCGTGACACAACCCCATGCACTGATCCAAATGCAGTATCAGACCTTTGTTTTTATACGGAATATATTTGAAAACATTTGGCAACAGAAAAGTAAATGTTTTCTTATGTAATAAGAAAAGGCATAAAAAGTTGGAACAGACGGCATCCCTGTGAAGATGTCTTTCAAGAAAATTTTGTCACTTTGAAGTGTGATTACTTGAAGTATTATTATAGTGTGATTTCACAGTGTAATTAGTATCATATGCACCTCTTCTATTAAAGTACTCTCTGTAACATATGCTGAAGTCATAAGTCATAATTCACCACATCCATTTTCAATTTACTGTGTCAGCAAATTTCAGTGACATAATGCTATAGAGCAACATTTCTGTATATTTATTACTGTAATCACAATACTAAAGTGTAAAGACACCTTGCTAAAACCTACAACCTCTTGTAAATGGTGGGTTTTTTAGGGAAAAAAAAATCCACTAACTGAATAATATGCAATTCACAGCTACAGGGTCAGTGACTACTGTTCAAAACTACAGTAATTATTTAGGTATGTAACATGCTGGCACAGCAGCAATAGAAAACAGACACAGAAAGCAAGGGATTTATTTGACTAACTGTAGACATCTACATGTAAGCTAACTGCTCTGCATTCCCTTGCTGTATGACGGACAGGGTTACATGCTTTTAAGGATTTATCCTATTCTAAATGAACTTTTTGGGAGGTCAGATTAACTGCACATAAAAATAGCCTACTTATGTCAACTGAGTGCAATGGGAGCCTTGAGTCACTAGTTCACATGACCACATCTGTATTAGAACATCTAATATTTGGTCCAACCAGAAGACAAGAAATGGTCAAAACAAGAATTCAGAGAAGATACATTTTAAATGTAATTTCAGTGGAAAATTCAGACCCTCCTCATTTCTCTAGTACCTTCTTTACGACTTTTGCTCCAGTCCTTCTTCTCATGAAAACAATCAAGTCATATGGAAACATGCATATGACATAGCCAAGAAGTAAAAAAAAAATCCTTTTCATATTCCAGTAGCAATAGCACCTGGACTTTCTGATAGGAGACAAAGTACCTTTCTGAAGGAAGTTACGCTTAAAGGAAAATATGGGGAACTGGAGAGATTCGTAGCTGTGTTCTAACACTTGGGAACAATATATGCAGCTCAAAAGGGTAAAACAGGCCATGCACAGGCATCTTGGAAAGCTCAGAAAAATAAAGTAAACTAGGAATTTCTAAATTGTAAGACATGCCATTTATTCCACTGACGATGCCCCACAGTCACTCACCATGAAGGTGGCTGCACTGGCAGCAGACAGCCAGCAGTACTCCAAGGTGAGCCCTACTGCGTTACACTTTACCCATCACTTGATAAAGCACCATCACTTCTTGCCTATCTACTACATGTTTAAACTATTCCAGATCCTCACCAGAATCCAGTGTAAAATCCTCTTTTTTTTTTTTTTTCTTTTTTTTTAAGTAAACAACTAGTTGTGGACAGGATTTCCTGACAACTATCCCATCCTACCCATGCCCATTCACCAGTTCCCAGTATGACCATCCCTGTGATATTTAAGCATGTTCTTCTACGGAGAAACAATCCATCAGTCAACTCATTTTCTATTTACAGACTTGCTACTTCAGTTAGCTTAACTTTGAGATATCCGTTGTTTGTAAGTAAGGTAAAGTTTACCTGCACCCTCTTGTTTTCTCATGATCTTGCATTTCCTTTAGTTAAGTGCAAGATTTAAAGGTCAAAAGAGAAAGAGGAAAAGTTGAATTGCAGAAAATAAAGGGAGAATCTTTCTCTTAAGTGAAGATTTACACAATCCACTGAAATCTTTCTGTTTGTGGAAGCAAAAGCAAATTGCTTCTCTCAATAAAGAATGCCAAATTTTGCATATTCTTTCAAGACCTGTACCTGCTCTCACTATATTTTGGGACCAATTTTGTATTGGTTTCAGTAACGAAGGATAAGGTATCAAAAAGTTTACTGAAAAAGGAGCAAGGATGAAATCTGTTTAAATTTAGTGTTGCCTAGTTAAAAAAAAAAAAAGCAGGGCATAAAATATTGGTGTGGAAACAATCCAGTGTGAAATAGACTATTAGTCTGTGATTGTAGGGAGACCATAAATGTTTCATTCAGTAGGCTCTTAGCACAGAAGTTTTAGTATCAATAACTTATGTCTTCTTTTTATTCTGTTTTCATTTGCACTGCAATTTTTAGCCAATTTTTCATTACGCTATGAAGCATTCTTGGTTGTTTTCTGTGTTGATTTGTAACAGCACTGACTCATTAACAAATTACTGTAAGAGATCATGCATTCAGAAAGGAGGGGTTTTTATCATCCTTTTATAATCTTCCCACTCATTCTTCCTATTATCACAATATTGAGGAAATAGAGTATTAAACTCCCTAGCATTTACAAACTTCAGTAATCTACTGGGCTCATATATGGAAACGAAATAATTGAGGAAGGAAAAATAAGCTTCCAAAGTGTTTATCAATACATTATATTAATGCCATCTGTCCCACAGCTATGATGTCAGACTTTTTTTCCTTCTTCATTAAGGCATAGTTCATTTACACGAACTGCTGCTTAAGATACTTGCTGGAACACTTAACAGCTCCCTCATTTGTTTGGTAGTTTTATAGGCCTCTTGTGCTGGAGCAGAGGTACAACAGCTTGCAATGCAGGAAAAGAAAAGATAAAACTACCCCGCTGGGCAGATTTAGTCAATTTTCACTGGCTCTTGCACAGAAAACAAATTGCAACCCCTCACAAAGAGTTCTCTCTCTGCACTGGCAGCCCTGACAAATGCAGACAAAAATGAGTAAATCAGGCAACTTCACATCAGGAGGAAAAAAATGGCTACTGCTCCAACAGCTGCTATCATAATTAAGAACAGATTTCATCACTAAACTCTTGCTGGTTGTGTCTGCAGCAAAACAAATACACAGATGTGGAACATTTGCATACTGAAAAATGTGCACCATGTAACTGAAACAAATTCGCATTTTCAGCTCTTAAATATTCACTTTTTAATATGAAACAATGAAGGTAGTTTGCATGCTAATCCTCTGTCTTTGCTCATCAAACTCATTCAGTCAGTATATGAAATATAATGCAACACTAATACCTAATAAGTCCACATTTCAGTCATGCAATCCAATACCAAAATTTGTTTTCATGTCCAATAAAATACAATTTCAAATCGCTTTCTGAACTATCCTCTAGCACTTCTATTTGTAAATGACATGTTTTAAAGAGAAGATAAAAAGGAGGAAAATGTGAGAGCGACTTCTTTTAATCATGACATGCACTAAATTTATTGCTCCTTCATTTATCTACACATTTTAAAAGGTCACATAGCATCATCTAGTAGAGAAGAAATGCAGCCCTTTTAAAGTAAAAAGGGTATAGCATCATGCCCTATTGAAAGTAGGGTGGGATTATTAATGCAATAGTGACTGAACCCTCAGAACTGCAACGTGTCCATCAGAGTTGAATGCAATATCTTGAAAGTCTCTCTTACAACACAAAAAAGACCCTCTAGCTTGTCTTCTCCTCACTCCAGAGATACATTTTTCTGAGCTATGGCTATTTAATCTCTAAATAACCTATCTGGGTTTATGTAAACTCTGATAACAGTATTCAGGAATTGTTTCCTGTCTGTAAATCTGTGGTAATTAAAGAAAGAATGTTATTATCAAGGTCCATAGACTTTAAAGAGTAAATCTGAAGATTTGCTGATAATCTGAAGAAAAGTTTCACCTTAGGTGTATTTTAAGCCATTCAGTCATGCCACTCTGCTTTCCCTAGTGAATACATTTGTTCAATTTAAATCCCTCTGTAAAATTAATTTGTTTATTTTAAGGACAGTGCAGAACTAGGTGATTAAGTTGGAGCACAGTTATTTTTCAAACAGATGCATGTCTGATCACTGTAGGTACTCAAACCACAATGTCCTCAGTCATCCTCTTCTGGTACTCATTTCAGAAGCTGATATGCTGTGTATTACAGTGATGAGATTTTAAATCTGCACATTTTAGCAATGCACACCTTTACATGGAGGGGTTGGGACTTGTAAATTGTTCCTGTAGATATCTGAATGCTCAACTTTGCATGCTTATGAAAGAAGGTTATTGCTTGAGAACCAGTTTCTAGACAGTGGACACCTTTGAAAGACATATAATTAATGCCACTGCATCATCAGTGCTATTTCACCTAAGTATATAACTATCTGCAAGTGGTAAATGTCAAGATTTTAATGGCAAACCAGCACGTAAAGAATTTAAATTAAATCTCCATTAATAAGAGAGGGCTATGCAGCCAGGAAAGCAGAGTGGTGCTGATACGTACACTTCTTTCCATGTACAGATTGTTTGTGTTTTGCAGTAAGGGCCTCCAGATAATAAAAGAGACTGCCTTTAACCTTCCATCTGCCTCTACCATCTCACCCAGTGTGGCAACAGTGATGAGGCAAGTTGTGCAGCCCCAAAGATAGCAGCTGACCATTTCTGCTGCTGGTCTCTGGAAGCAGGAAGAGCTGGCCATGCCCTCCACAGGCAGTGGAAGATACACAACAGAAGATAACAGTACCAGAAACAGAGCCCAGGTCTCCTGAACCTAACCAGGACTGCAACTCAGTGTCCTCTTGCACAGGACCACACTGATCCTGCATCAGCCAATTCTTTTCTTTCATGTTTTACCTGTCTGATCAGCAAGGCACATGAGGGGTGCCGCACTGTCCAGGTCATGTTATGTTTGAAGACATCTAAGATGCCAATACTGATGTGTAGGGTGCTACACCCTAGGCACTGATAATCAGTCACTTAAAGTAAGCGGGCATTAGACTTGATGCATAGGTGCACAAGCAGATTATTCTGTATCTGTAACTTTGCATGCACAGAAAAAGGAAGCCGAATTCCTGAAATCATGGCTGAATCTGTTCCACAAGCAAAATTCTTCAGCATTTTAGAATGAGCCCTATGTTTGAACTGTGAAATACCTTTGCAATGAAACTTGTTGGCCTGATGTCTTGAAAAACACAGTTTTCCAGATCTATGAATAACTTACTTCATAACCATATTTTCATCTTGAAGAATGACTCTTAAAGGCTGGTTATTAAAAGGAAAAGGGTACAGAAAATAGATATGGTGAAGGACCTTTCCCATCTTGATAGCAATCAACACATAACAAGAAACAAGTAACTCCAGGATTTGGAGGAGTAAACAATATAAGTAGGACCTGATATATGAATCAACTATGTTTTTGCAAATCTCTTAGCTGCAAATGTGCAGTGCAAGTAATATAGGAGAAACAGCAAGAAGCCAATTTTGGGCACATCTGGATTCTGTTTTGGTTATCAAGTCCTCATTCCTGTTTGTCTGGCAGATGTTGTGTGTACATTTTTAAGATGAGCTTGCAGAGATTTCCAAGGAAACTCAGGGTCATGGTTTCTGGGGTTTTTTGTCATCTAGTCTGTAGTCCACTTTATCATAAAGGTAGTATCAGCCAACTGTTCAAGCCTTTTGCAGTTATTCCTTTTCTTTATTGTTTTCTTTTTCTTAGGCAGTAAAAAAAAAAAAGATAAAGAAGTAGCAAACAATCAGAAAGTGTAGCAAAGGCTATATAACCAGTGAATTTGCTTTCCTTCATGTATTTAACATTTTTAATTTCTTAGCAACCAGTAAAGTAATCCTTGCAAAGCTATCTCCCCACAGCACTTAAGTGTATTTTCTGTTATATTAGAGCAAACATGACTTGGGAAAAATTGGTGGGTTGGTTTTAATACCAGAAATCAGATAACTGAGCTGAGCTCCAGGACATTTGTACGAGTATTCCCTAGTGCATGCCGCATCAACAGCAGTCAGGGAATCATTTGCTTTTGAAGGACACAAGCTTTGGGAGTTGAAATATGTACAGCCTAGATGCATCATTCCAACGTTGTTTGCATGAAAGTCAATGAAAGCTTAGTTCAAATGTAGTTGCACTTAACCTACTTATAAACTAAAATCCCCATGATCTTAAAAATATTAATATCTCTAAACTGTTCATCAGTGCTAAGTTTGTTCTGTCTGTACGCAAATTAAAGATAAGGGTGGAGGTGTGGGCTAGTCAAATCTGGTCATTTTTGTCAAGCCTCATAATTTATATGCATTTTGAAATCTCAAACAAATATTTGATTGCAAGTTATTGGGTCGGAGGTAGCCTTCAGTCGCCAGGTATTGTTGTTATAATGGAAAAATGGTAGCATTAGTTTAATGTATTGTAATAGCACAGGGTAATGATCCTTAGCTCAGTAGTACTGAAATATCTTGACAACAGCAGTTGAAGTCAATGGGAGCATTGCAAGTGCATATAAAAATGCAGTCTGCAGACCATTAGGCATAATTTCATCACATCTTTATTGGAATAAAAATTGCACTTAAACTTCTGCTGTTGTGTTGGCAATTTAGAAACGCTGCATCTGTGTACATGGATTTTTATAAAGACCCTCTGTTAAACCAGAGATTAAACTACTGTTAGGGTGCATGGACACTGCAAACTTACTTGGGTGACTTCTCTGCATCTAGTAAGAGACCAGCAAGTAAAGAGGTATATGGTTTTTGCACAAAGTTTAAAATCAGATACGGAATCACAGAGCTGTCTATATTGTTTAAGATACAGCTCTTCTAAGAATGTCTCAGAGAATCCAAGCTGGTCACATAATAGTTTACCACCACTCTGACTGCATAGGGAGCGTTGACACTGGCTTGCTAAGAGCAGAGGTTGCAGACACCCCTGGAAATTCCCAGCTGGGCACTGGGATGCATCCCAGCTCATCTCTGAGGGCAGGTTGTGGCTGCCATCAGACCCCCCTGCTCAACCTTCCTTGCCATAGAAACCATGTACATGGTTGTGGGATGATATAGGCCCTGACCCAGCTCTTGGCCTTCAAAACCAATACCCTGAAAAAACAAATAAAATCAAAACTCTGAAGCTTGTCATCCCTTTCCTGGTGTTTTATTGGAAATTCTTGATTTACTGGAAATAAAACAAGTAATAGAAAAACTTTAAGTAATTTCCTATTTTTCTGAAGCCAAGGGGGAAATAATATCTGCTAATTTACTAGCTGGCTTCTGTGAGAGGCAGCAAAAAGAACATTGTCCTAAAAAGTCTTAAGAAAAAAATACGGCTTCAAAGAAAAAAATCTTAACAAAATGCTTGCATTACCAAAAGCCAAGAAGGCAAAGGAAATTCCTCTAGAAAATAGCCTCATGCCAATATCAAAAGTCATGACAAGCCAGGAATAAAAGAAAATGAGGAGAAAGTAAAAGGAAAAGGCTTAGTTTTGTGTGGTCTCTGGAGGATGGAGAAGATAACTGTCAACATCTTTATCATCTGGACACAGCTATTTCAACTATGCAAAAAAAGAGAGGGCCCAGTGACCCCAGGCTGAAATTAGCACAAGGCCATTATGTACGTCCCCATTACTTGGTGGAACTACTTTCCATTTTTATCTTTCATTAACACACTTGGGATTTTAACACCTTGTGTGTTGAATCTCAGCCAAACAATGCCAGCAGCTGGGAGTCACCACAGCCTGTGTAAAAAGTAGAAAGTGAGCTGCCTTCCATGAGCAGTGGCAACTTCCAAGTCTGACATTAGCTCTGAAACAACATGTTTTGTGCAATGGGTAAATTTATGGTTGATCTTGCCGAAACCACAATAAATCCACCAGGAAAGGGTTGTCCAAGCTCCTGAGCTGGCTGCAGAGTGCTACTGCAATTCTCTTGTCCCATGTATGAGACAAACAACAAAGTGCTATCAGAGGGCTACCAGCTCCATGTGCAGAAAGTCAAAAGTAGGCTTGATTACATAGGGAGGCATCAGATTGTTCTCACATTCAAAGTTAAGTCATTTCATTGGGAAAAAAATGGCAATTAGTGTGAGTTGCACATCATTTGGTTTAGCACAGCTTGTTCGACACAAACTTCTTCATTTAGTTCCTCCCCCAGTAAGGCCTATGGCTCGCACTGGTGGTTCCCCTCCTGTCTTATTCTGCACAGCTGCTGTATTTCTTCCCACCAATCTCACACATGTACCCAAGACATCCAGCTGGATTCCTTCAATGCCCTGGCCTTCTCTGGGACAGAAATGTCCTTTCAGCTCCAAAGAATGTCCTTCAGTATCATTAAAGGAAATGCAGTGAGTCCCAACTATCTTCTTCCCCTTTGGAGCCCTTTTGTTGGTCTACCTTCTCTAGCAAGCAGAGTACCAGACAAACACCTCCCGTACCAGCCGGGCTGCACTTTCAGCTTCACCTTCTCCATCCTCTCTTTGTCTCACTCTTCCTCCCAAGTGTGGTTTTTTCTCACACTATTAAGACTTCCTCCTCCCAAACACCATCTATATTTTTCTATTTGGGTACTTCTCTCAGTATTGTTCCTATCTCCTTCCTTCAGGTACGACAGGTTAATTTACTTTCCAGGCTTCTGTTAACCTTTCCTCTACCTTTCCAGGGCTGATAGTCTCTATCACAGGATACCTCTCACTGTGTGCTTGTACAGCACCTTCCATAATGAATCCTGACCTCAAGCTTTTCAAAAACATTATCAGGAATTTAAGCTTCTTGTCAAACCCAACAGAAAACTATCTCACCGTATGTTTGCTGAAGAATACATGGGAAAGGAAGAGCACACAGAGCTGACGTGTCCTCATGGCTTTTGGCACCATCTGCAATTTCCCTCTATCCTGTTCGTTTAACCCTAAATTGCAGTCATGCACCTCAAAAGCCTACCTAGATCAAAATAGTCTCATTTTTAATCTGAGCATATCACAGTTTAATCAATAATTTTGTGTGTGTGCGTACTACTTGTTACTTAATCTGTGAAATACAGTTCAGGGGAAAAAAAAAATCCAGCCTATAAAACCTGTTGGTGTAAAGATAAGCACTTTATTTAATATCCAATTAAATGTGGTCACCGGAGAAATCACAGCTTATGCAACTTTATCAGAAAAAGATTAATCTATTTCAGGCTTAACCCAAAATGTCATAAAAGAACTCATGAATTTAGATAGGAATCCACTTATTATCCAAAGACATTTTCCTATTGAGTAAGAACAGCCTAAATTGCTGCCTATATTTATACTTGGTTCAATCAAATTTCTGTACTCAGTAGCTGTCATTGATTTTTAGGACAATTATCAAACAAAAATGATGAACAAACTGAAGGAACATTATAGAGTCTTTTTCAACTCTACAGTAACCATTAGAAAATGCACAGCCTGCTCATTGATAACGAAAGGCTTAACAGCTCACAGGGTGACATCATCACATTTAAAAGATAGTCACACCCGGAAGGCAGAAGATTTTTTTTTAATAGCATTAAAATTTGCCATTTTAAAGTTAATTGTATTTTTCCTGGTGTTTCAGACAACACAGGCTGCACCCAAGTTACTTTGTTCATATTATGTGATCATGCCCAAACCCCTGATTTTAAAATAAGGAGACAAATAGTAGAATATATTTATTTAAATTAAGCAGACTTTCTTGCCTTTCTACAAACTGATACTCTTCAGTTCATTAGCTAGATTTCCCACGGGGTCTGCAAAGGCACATTTCATTTCTATACTGTTTGATTTGTCTACTTGATTTATTTTTAAGAAGTATTCTATATTAAAATTATTGAATAATAACTATTTGGTTTCATCTTTACACATTAATTATTATCTTTAGTAGGATGTGCATTTTACAGATAGTACAGAAAACTTGTTTAAAAAACATATATATGTGTATTGGTAGAAGTAGTAGAACATCTATTAGCTGCTAGGGCGTAGCACTTTTGATTTCTGTCTGCCAGGTCAACCTGAGTCAAAGGGTTGAAGCGCAATGGCTAAAACTCAGTATTAAGCAGTGATGTTTAATGGCCTACTTAACATGAGTTCAGTGATCCAGTCCCATTACACTGACTGCAAAAATACCTATCTCTAGTCAGTGCATAAAAGGTCTTGTTTAAAAAAGCTACAAGAGTATAACTCACACCTGGTTGCAGCACATTTGCTCAACTGTTTCTCCTCTATGCTGTAATTTCTTTTGTGGTGCTCTACAAATATGGAGCTCATTTGCAAAGTTTGGCATGCATGTCAATTTAGTACAAATTTTGCAAAAACTTTCAAGGATCATTTACATGGACAGCATCTTCCTGTCACTGAATCGCAAAGCTAAGCTTCACAGAAAAGATAGTGGATCGATCATAGAATCACAGAATCATTCTGGTTGAAAGAGACCTTCGAGATCTTCAGTTCCAATCACTAACCCAGCACTGTCAAGATCATCACTAAGCCATGTCCCTAAGTGCCACATCTACACATCTTTCAAATACCTCCAGGGACAGTGACACCATCACTTCCCTGGGCAGCCTGTTCCATTTCTTAACAACCCTTTTGGTGAAGAAATTCATAATGTCCAACTGAAATCTCCCCTGGCAGACCAGCCCATGCTATGAATAGACAAAAATTCAGTTGAAGGAAAACCACAGCTTTATTTTGAGAGCCAACCTCACAGATGAGATGGGAGCAGGAAATGTGATCCAGTCCATTCCAAGAGAAATAAATGAGGCCTGCATTTGGGTCTATTTTAAGACAGACAAGAACCCAGCCTGGGCACTGCACCTGGGCAGTGAAGAGCTGAGAAGATAGGAATTGCTCCCATGCTGGTATGCTGCCCACTGCACTGGACCCCTGATGCCAGCAGTAGCTTCCATGGGCAGCAGAACCCTCTCCCAGTCCCTGCCTGGCCACCATGCTGGTCTGCAGGCAGTTGCCAGCCCTCTGTGCCTGAACTTGCTAAGCTGCAAAGGCTTCACACAGCAGGGCTCTGCCATGAAGTGGCACCAGCAGGACTCGCTCCTCCATGAACCTTCAAAGATTTGTGGCAGGTACTTTTTAGTTGACTTCCTCTGTGTCAGCTCTTCATCCCGTGCTCTTTATATAGCAGCAATTAGCATATCTGAGAAATCCCCATTCAGCATGTTTTATGGTCTCTGTGTATTGAGATAGTTCTGTAAGTTATGTGCAAGGATACGCCATAATTCCTAATGTACAACTGTCAGGAAATCACTCATGTAGATTTATTCACCAAAGAGATGGTGAGGAAACTGATTCTGAACAGGGAGCTAGAAACTTTAATTACAGGAGATAAAAATGACTCAAGCACTGAAGACTGGTCAAGAAGCTCCTTTGATGCTCTAAAGATATGTCCTGAAGTTAATAGTTTAACGCAGTATAGCATTTCCGAATTCAAATGCCACCTTCTGCCACTGATAGTTCCTCTGTATTACCATTGCTGACTTTCCTCAAAGTAATAATGATGTTGAAAAACAATCACAAGTATTACATTTCCATTTCCGGAACAAAACACAGAAAGACTGAAGAAAAAAGACTGTCTTCCCTCAAGCAATATCTTCTAGACCAAATAAAGTTCATACAATGTAGAAAAGAAATATTCATCCTTGTCAAACCCTGATCTTGCTACCACTGAATGCAATGGCAAAACTCTTATTAATTTCTAGTAGAGTATGTGCAGTGAATAACTCAGATGGAATTGGTAAACTGTAAGTGACATAATCACTCAGGAACTGTCTCTGCCTCAAGTGACCTAAATGATAGGAATAAATACAGTAAGAAACATTAATTCAGAGTTGAGCAAGAAGCCTTTACTCATGCTTCTGTGTTAACTTCCATTTCCAGTGCAAAGTCATAGAAGGGTTTCATGTGCTGCCCTGTTGCATGGCAGGCTGCAGCACAAATAGTTGGGGATTCAGTCTCTTCAGTCTTGCTTTCTGCTTTGACACTAATTCACCCTGGCTATGCTTGCTTCAGGCCTGTGGCCAGTAGCAAGCATCTCCAGCCTTGGTCTGAGGACAGGATAAGGTGCGTGATCCAGATGCACCATCCTGTTCTCTACCCCAACCTTCTACATAATTTTCCAACTGGTCCCTCAGCCCATACTGCTTGCAAACAGAGCCAAGAGGAGCATGCCTGGCCTACTGCTTTGCAGCTGGCAGTGCCATTGAGAATGGTGTCCCCATCTGCCTGCACCTCAGCTAACTCCTCTGTAACCAGATTTAATATATTAACCTGATGAGGTGCATCCCAGGGTACTGAAGGAATTGGCTGATGCAGTTACTCAGCCACTCTCCATAATATTTGAGAAGTCCTGGCAGTCCGGAGAAGTCCCTAGTGACTGGAAAAAGGGTAACATCGTGCCCATCTTTAAAAAAGATACAAAAGAAGACCCTGGGAACTACCGCCCTGTCAGCCTCACCTCTGTGCCCGGGAAGATCATGGAACAAATCCTCCTGGAGGATATGGTAAGGCACATGGAGGACAGAGAGGTAACCCTAGGTAGTCAGCATGGCTTTACTAGGGGCAAGTCCTGTCTGACCAACCTAGTGGCCTTCTACAGTGAAGTGACTGCATCAGTCGACAAGGGTAGATCTGTGGATGTCATCTATCTGGACTTCTGCAAGGCTTTTGACATGGTCCCCCACAACATCCTTATGTCTAAGTTGGAGAGTTATGGGTTTGATG